>CAXHSM010001057.1:0-134054 GCA_964019185.1 Maratus speculifer | reverse complement strand
TCGTATGGAGTATGTACGTGTGTGTGTGTGTGTGTAACGCGATAACTCTTGATAGAAATAATGTAATTTTGACGTGTTTTTTATCTCATCAGGCTACCAAAGCCTGAGAGCTAATGTGCCCGTAGGTTCTGTATCTATGTATATACGTAAGTACGTAACGCAATAATTCTTGATAGAAATACTCGATTTGCATCAAACTTTCAATAAAGTTTTATTCTTATGATTAATTTATGATGGTTATTTCTGATTAATTTTGGGATGTCAGTGGAGAAGAACAAGGCGGGGGGGGGGGAGAACGGGATGCTTATTCGCCCCTTCCTGTAATTGAAAAAATGGGTTTCCATGCATTATTAGCACATTCTATTCAAATTTTAGATATAGGAGCATTCTCTTGTTTCGACTCAATGATTAGTTGTGGGTGTTCATTGTTTAAGTATAAAGGGAGGGGGGGAGTAGGGGTAACGCCCCATAATTTATGTAAATACTTTTTTCACGCAGAATTTACTGATTTGCTTCAAAGTTTAGAAATAATTTCATTCTCGTAAAACGCTTCCCTAATTAGTTTTGGGGGTTAATTGAATAAGAAGAAGAACGGGGGGGATCCCGCCTAATTTTGGCAAATGGGTTTTTCATGCAAAACTGCAGGTTTTTCACGCAGAAATGCTGCAAATCTTGGATTTGTTCATTCTGATGAAGTGCTTCACTGATTAATTTTGGTGGTTCTTCGGTTATATATAAGGGGGAAACTTACAATTTATTTCCTTCCTTAAATTAGATAAATTGATTATAATGCAGAATTATCCTATTTGCTTAAAATTTTGGACAATAATATATTTTATCCGGCACTTCTTTAATTAATTTGGGTTTTTTCTTTTGGTTGAGTATAATGGGGTAGTGGACTTTTATCGCCTTCCTTAAATTAGATAAATGGGTTTTTATGCAGATTTATCCGATTTGCCGTAAATTTTGAATATAGTTTTTTTTCTTTAAAGGGCTAATCCCTGAATTGTTTTGAGGGTTTAATGATTAAGTATAAAAGGAGGAATGGGGGATTGCCCTCCTTAAATCTGATGAATGGTTTTTGAGCAGAATTATCTGATTTACTTCAAATTTTGGATAATTGTTTAATTTTATAAAGCGTATCTGTGATTAGTTTTGGGGGTTCAATGGTTAAGTATAATTGGGGGAAATGTGAAAAAGTAATCAACTTACTTTATTTTTTGAGGGTGTTATTCTTTAAAAAAAAAGGCTGTAATACATAATTAGTGTAAACAGCCTGTGAATGCAAAGTCATCAGTTTAATTGGGAAATATTTTTTTTGTAATATTGATACTGACTACTTCTCTATAGCTAACCTTGTGCAAAGTGGTTTTGTCACCACCCTTATATAATGTATTTTATTCGAAGTGTTGTAGAATATTGCCAGAGGTTTGCACGGGTCGCAATTTCGAGGCCCGGGCCCCGCCCTTCCCGAAGGAAAGTTATTTTGCTGTAAGCAGGTGTAAAAATTAAAAGTTCAGCCCGAGTCCTGCTTGTACAAAAATAAATGAAAAGAGACTCAGTCCGGCTCAATCTGTCTCTAATCAATATCTGCAAAAAATCCAGATTTTATTTAACATACAATTAGGATTCCTTTAAAAAATACTGCATACATATTTATTGGATAAATTTACAATGTATTTTTAAATTACGTTGTGTTCACAGAATGGTAAATACACAATGTATTATTGATTATTTAGATTCTTAATCTACCATTGTTCAAATAGAGATTCATTAAATAATTAATCTAGTTTAGAACAAAAGAAAAAAAGAGTTATAAACATCATATCTATTGAAACTGTTCAGTAAAAAGTAGATTTTTGAATATGTTTCTCCGTCATTCCTTAAGGCTTTTCTCAAATCCAAAAGAGCTACATCCTAACACATTTAAGCAATAATTCATTTTCGGAAATGCATAAGATTAACAGGCATTCTCATTCAGAAAATATGTAATCGAATGGCGTTAACCATTTTTTCATAAAAGCGATGTACCTTTGAGAAAATACTATTAAAGTTACGTTTTGAATTGAATTTCCGCTTACGACTTTACGGAAAAGAAAAACTTGACGCCGAGACAAGAATAGAAAAATTTCTCAAAAATGGAAAACGCTGTTCGATTTCAAATTATGTTCATCTCTGTTCTGGCTCGAATATGCAATAGTAATAATAATAATAATAATAATAATAATAATAACAAATGCAAGTCTGATCTCAGTTGGCACGAGTCTGCAGAATAAAAAAAAATAATAAGCAAACACCATGTCCAATGCATCATGTCTCTACGGTGGACATGTTAAATTTCTGTATTGATATTATAAGCTATGACTTTTTTTTACACATAATTATACTTATTATTGTGAAAAACCGACCATACCCGATTTCGAGCAAAATTAGATTAGCCTAGGCCAAACTATTTTATTCTAACGCAAATTGGATAAACTAGTTTTTCCTACGCCAAATTTGTTTATCTAAATGTCCATAAAATAAACAAGTTTTTCCTAGCTAAGAGGGTAATACTTCATTTTTCCCTTCATACTTAACCATTAAACCCCCAAAACTATTCAGGGAATCGCCTTATCAGAAAGAACCTATATCCAAAATTTGAAGCAAATTCGTCAATTCTGCGTCAAAAACCATTTATCTAAATTATGTTGTGTTACCTACATTGCCCTTTCTTTTAGACTTAAACAATAAACATCCACAACGAATAACGATGGCGCCTTGTCACAATAATCGTATATCTAATTAAAAAAAAACCCTGATAATTCTGCATGATAAATCCATTTCTCTAAATTAACGGTGGGGGATTAGCCTTCCATTCACCCCCCCTTTATTCTTATCAATGAATTTCCAAAATTAATCAGAAAAGTACCTTATCAGAATGAACCTACATCCAAAATTTGAAGCAAATCGGATATCTCTATCAAGAGTTATCGCGTTACGTACATACGTACGCACATATATATGTACATACATACATACATGCGTGCATACATACAGAACCTGTAAGCCCATTATTTTTCTGGCTTTGACGCCCGTGAGCTAAAAACATGTAAAACTACATTGGCTTAGGATAAACTAGATCAGCCTAGGACCAACAAGAATGTTGGCGTTGAGGCGGTCATTGAATTTAATAAAATCACGCCAAATTGAATTGGCCTAGGATAAACTAGATCGGCCTAGGATAAACTAGTTCAGACCAATAAACAGAAGTCTAAACTAGTTTATCCTATGAGAGTTAGGCCAAACTAGTTTGGTCTAGGTAAATCTAGTTTGTCCTATGGGTCTTAGGATAGACTAGTTTGGCCTAGGAATAACTAGTTTATCCGGTGGGCGTTAGGATAAACCGGTTTGGCCTAGGAAAAACTAGTTTATCCGATGGGCGTTAGGATAGACCGGTTTGGCCTAGGAAAAACTAGTTCATCCGATGGGCGTTAGGATAGACTGGTTTGACCTAGGCCAATCTAGTTTGGCCTAAAATCGGGTTTGGCCTGTAACATATATAAGTACACAGCAAAATGACTCCATATATGAATGTATAGTAAAATGCTTTGCAAGTGTAGCCAAAAGTACTCCCCTTTCAGTCAGAAAAAGCAAAAAGAAAAATTTTAGAAAAAAATCGCGCTATGTTTCAATAGATTAAAAGCAACAATCTAATTCCTGTAAATGCAGTAATGGCATCAGAAATGAGCGGTGATGATTGGACGAGGAATTCGAAACTCATAACCTATACCTGACTGCCTCTATGTGAGAGTGACAACATTCGATGCACAGTCATTTCTTTAATAGACGCTTTTGTCTAAACTATAGAAATGTTAGACATTTCCAATTAAAGAATTTGATGATAGTTTCCTGAAAGAATCCGATTGTACGTGTCTGAAAAATTAAAAAGATTGACGATAATGGCTCGCTTTCGTCCAGAATCGTTTCAACCAATCAAATACTGCGCTCCGTGTGTCGTCATATTCATATCGAGAAATCCTACCTGAACAAAATCTGAAATCATTCTGATGTCTAATTCGGTAGCTAAATCTAAATCTAAAAACAATTTCGCTACATATAGCAATGCGCTTTATTTTGCACTGACATGTGGAGATACTTTTTTCCTCCGTGACACCAAAAGATATATACCAGAAGACTTTCATCTTTTCAACACTTATTTCCGATGTCGGTTGCTATCGATGTGAGTTTCCGGTTTTTATGGATGTGAGAACATGTCCAGTTAAGATTTAGCAATTCGGAATAATCTGGCACTTTGGAAATCTATCGCAACCAGCAAACCTTAAGGTCCACATTGAAATCTACGGACATCGGAAATGGGCGTCGAAAAGCTGACAATACATCGGTACACTGTTAAAAATATCGCGAAAAAATACCTCTATTTTTAAAAGCTATATATTTTCTGACTATTGAGAACGATCTAAAAATACATAAGGAGCGTTTTCATTGGTCAGAAAATAGATAATGTTTCAACACTGAGGTAAGTTTTCACTATATTTTTAACAGAGTGGTGGTACCTTAACCACTCGGCCACGGAGACCCCGACGAATCGTTATCCAATAACCACACATCGGATATCATGTACCGACATAAAAACGATTAAATTTAATACATAGAATTTAATATCCACCAAACATGGGTTTTTGGGAGAATAATTATTACAATAGACTAATTTATATATTTTTAATTTAATTTATATATACATATAAAAATAATGAATTACTTTTTGAAGTTGGTGCTAAACTATCTTAAGTACAGTAAGAATTGTGAATATATTATGCCTAGTACCATAAGTAAAATGGTGATAATCATTATCGATTGTGATCGTCAAGGACGTAGCTGTGGTGACCCTGCGTCCAGCTCGCTATAATTTACCGTATCCTCCCAAAGGTCAATAGCAAAGGAGATCGAGAGATATGGGAAAATATGCGTTTTCGCCTGTTACTTAAAACCACATTTTTTGGCGAGGTGGTGGACAATTTTCGCCAACTTTCGCAACAAAACCGCAGAACAGAGTTTTAAATACTAATCCGATATAAAAATTTAAACGAAGTTGATAACCTATGAATAATTTTCAATGGATACGATTTTACCATAAGCGAAATATAAGACTCCTCTCAAGTCCAAAAGGGCAACTATCATTACAACACAAGTTTAAATTCATTTTTGTTCGGAAACATATGAAAACAAGCAGATGTTATTCAAAAATATTTTTAACCCTTTATCTACGCATTATGAATTCAAGAAAAATTTACATTCTAAAGCATATTATGCAAATTGTTTAAACTAAATTAAGAGATTTATATAATCATTTAATAAATATTTGAAGGATTTTAGGATTTAGAAGGATTAATTAAATTGGAATTTACAGGGATTTTGTGCAATTTTTTATAACCCCATTCAAATCTTTATTTCTAATTATTTTCTTAGTATTTTGTAAAATTATAAAATGTACAAATATTATGTTCTTATAATATAAATATCGAAATATTTCCGCATTGAAAAATCCCCATCCACTCCCTCAGCGCCAAGAAAGCTGAAAAGATGCAAAGACAAAATAAATCATTATTTAAAAATATTTTTGTTTTGCGTAACCAATAATGCTTTTGGAACAAGATAAAGTAATGTATATGTAACTCATTCTAAATAGTATTACAACTAACTTACGTATTAAAAGAATTTTATAATAACTTATTTTAATGGTACTTATAAGTACCATCGGTAGATAAAGGGTTAATTGACAGACGTTTTCAATTTTTTTGGCAAACATAAATGATTTTTCAGAAAATACATTCAAAGTTGGCATTTTGAACCGAATTTCTGGACGTAAGGAAAAAAAAACTACCCAGAGAGAGAAGAAAAAGTTGTTGCTACACGATCAAAATTGTTTATAAGTCAATAATATATATAAGTCGATTTATTTAATAAAAAATGGAAGACTCGTTTCGATCAGATATCGCTTCCATAGCAGCTTTCACAATTTTCTTCCTTTACATTCAAAACTGAGTTAATAAATGTGTCGGAAATTTTGCGTTTATTAAGCAGTATACTTGAAAACCGATTTAAGTATAAATGTGCCTCAAGAGAATAAGCTAATTTGACTTAAAAAAAAATGTGGATATAATAGATATTGGCATCGGTCGATTACATTGTGTTTTAGTCCAGGTTTACTCGTTGCAGGACTCTAGTCATGAATATCAACTTTGCGACTTTATGTTTAAAAATAAATTAGACAATATGTCAGAAACTTTCTCGTTTGTCGAGGAGGGAACTTGAGAACAACCCTGAGAGAAAATAAAACAAGCAATTAAAAAAGAAAAAAAAAACATTTTCCAGAAGATTAAAAATTATCTAAAAAATAAGTAAAAATAAGTATTTATGGATATACAAAATAATTATTCCCTTTAGTAAATTAAAGTCTAATCTATGAAATACTGCACCAATATGTATCAAAACTTGATTTGGAAAATTCAATGCACGAAGTATACAAACACACATTCTTAGGACCTTTGTATTCAGTATAGCTTACGGAATCGCTTTACATTTATACAATTAATCGTTTTTCATTTTCATTTATATTACATCTTGGATCAATCAGTGGCGCTGCCAGTACCATCATCTGAGAGATGCTTTGAATCATATTTACTCATAAAATGAACAATTTCGTTCATTGAAACATACTTATGCTTTCCACTGCTTTGATTTTCACACATCATACTTTTAAACACAAAGCTTTTCTGTACATCTTATCAGTTTTTAAATTTTCTGGAATGTATTTTAAAGCTGAAATCTCTTTGTTTACTCCACTAATGAATATATGAAATACCTCAATATTGTTTTGGCTATTTTTTTATTATGCAAATGACACGGATAATTACAGAGAAAAGTTATGGGATGGAGTTGTAATAGGTCATAAACTGAAGAGGGTTCAAAAAAATCTTTATTAGCATCATATAGTATATACAGGACATGGCAGAGAGCCTATTTCTGGCTGTGCCTCTAGACAGCTATTTTAAATTTAACCCATTGTTATAAGAGTAAATTTAAAAAAAATTCTGTACACAAAAATAATGTGGCATATTTTTATTGTTTTTTAAAGTACCAAACACACTTTTTATTTCGTTATATATGAAAATCGCTAAACAGAAAGTTTAAATTAACATTCAAAAATTTCTCTTTCCCCTCAAAATTTTTGGTATCTCATACCTATTGTTCAAATGAAAAATTAAATCTTGATTGTCAGGTTTGCAGCTTGCATGAAAATTGAAGCGTAGCGTCGTATTAAGACTGCTCTTAAAGTTTTCTTTAACTTAATTGACGATGCTCCTTTTCTACCCTAATTATCAGATTCCTTATTTTGAAAACTAAAACCGAAACTAGAGGTCAGCTAGGGACAGAATTTCAAGACCAGGCCCGTTCTGACTCAATTTCTATAAAAAATTCAGATTTTCCTCGACATATAATTAAGAATATTTCAATACCCGCTACGAGCTACGTTCGTCAACCCTGTACCGACTCTAAAAATGAGTTAATTTGATCGGATTCGTAAAGTTTGTGGAAAATGTAATTATAATAATAATAAAAAAATGAGATTACAAAGTAAACGAGTGTTTAATTATTTATTTATTTATTTTTGAGGAGAGTACAAAGACGAATCAGCTGCTATTAATTGCTATTTTCTGTTTAAGTAAGATTGTTAAAGATTTTCAAAATCAGCGAATATAAAATGTATTTAATTAACACAATCTTCCTTCTCTGTGTTTTTAAACAATGCTATAAGGAAATTATTTTAAATAAGTGATTTTGAATGCTACGTTTTAAATCTGATGTAATTTTCAGCAAATTTTTCTTTCTTTTCATAATATTCACGCAAAATTATGTTTATCGTTAGAAAGAAAATATTATTTGCGTTGTCTTAGAATTAACAATAATAGTTAAATTGATTTTTTTCAAAATATGAAATAAACCTCTCGTGTGCGTGTAAATACATTTTTTTAAAATTTTTAACTGTTTGACAATGTAATTAATTTGAAACTTTAAATTTGACGTAGCTCTCATTTATTTGCGACTTTTAATGAATATTGCTGAATTCCTTCTTTTACTTTAAAAAAAAATCTCTTTCAATGTAGTTTTTTTAATTTTAATTTTCAGTGTTTTCCACCTTTTAATATGTAATAATTTAATTTTAAAATGAAAGTTTTTTCCTTTTATAATAGCCATGTTTAAATCAATTTTTAATTTGAAAGAAATCTTATTCCTTGCGCTGTTTATGCAGTTAGTAACAAGTTAAAATAATACCCTTTTCTAAAATATCTAAAAAATATGTTTCGAAATGCTGAAATTTAAATTTAAAAAAGAAATAAATCCTCAAAAAATGAGTCAAAATAAAGAAATAAATGCAGCTCTAATGTATAAAATGATCTAAAAATGTTTTAGATGTATAAAAACTCGTTTAATAATTTGAACTTTAGCATTAAATATATCTTAAAATAATTATTCGGTTTAAAAAACGTCTACATCAGCATGTTTTTCAATCATTTCTCTATAATACGATCAATTTTCATATTATTATACATGACAGTTTTCCTAATGTTAACAAAAAAGATCAACAGTTTAGAAAAAAAAATGTTAAAAACGATGACAGCGTTTAGTTATTTTTTTAATATAGAACGATACTGCATTTATATATAAAATATGACAGTATATTTTATATTACCGTGCGTTCAAAAAATAAAACATGCACAATAGCAACATTATTAATCACTTAAATACTTAGACTTTTAAGAATTCAAATTAACACTCATTAAAATAATTAATGTAGTTAATGCAGTTTAGAATAAAAGAAAACAAAAGTTTAAAAACATCAAAACTTTTGAAGCTGTATAATAAAAACAGACTTTTGAAAACGTTTCTTTCTAATGTTTCCGGACACTTTAGTAACGGAAAAGAGAAAAACCTGTTGTCATGTGACAAGAATCGCTTATATCTCGACAAATAGTTTATTTATTTAAAAAAAAAAAAAAAAAAAAAAAAAAATTAAACCACTGAAAAATGGAATACTATGAACTACCTGTTATTGAAAACAGAATTAGAAGCATTTTTGTCCAATCAGCTGATTGTGCCACGCCCCTTTGTTTACTTTTTCGCCGAACCACATCCGTAAAATTTAGCCTAGTTTTTAGTTTTATAAACAAAATGTTATTTTGCACTGAAATTATTAATTTTGTGATTTCGCAAAACAATACTTTAACTGTAACTTTTAACTGTTTCTTTAAGCGTTTGTTTATAATGTATCTACAGGAATTGCTTTTTGTCCCCAATCTTTTTAGCGTAAATTAAAAAATATTAATATATTTAAAATATTAGGAATATTTAGTATATTTAACAAAAATTTGTACAATAAGAGGTATTTATACCATGAATATTTCTAGTAAAATTTGAAAAAAATTCATTAGAAAATACAAAATGTTACTTTTGAGAAGATTTTTTAAAAATTCAGATACTTCACGTCCTTTGCATGAATTACTGTCGAAGCCACATATTTTATGTGAATTTACCATAAAAACATAAAACACTTACATATAAGCTAGAAATGATATTATGTCCCTTAATAGCTGAAACTGTGTCAGTAAGAAAATATTAAGCAATTATAACCACTGTATAATTACTAAAACCTGTTTTTCTCAGAATGAATATTTTCGTCGTTTTCATGATTTCAAAATGTTCCATGCGAAATTCTTTATGCCCAATTTTTCTGATTTTTTGTTTAAAATGCTCTTTATGTATGTGTTAACAAATGTTACTAGAAATAATTTTTTAGACGCATGTAAATTTTTTAAATTTCAGTTATATGAAATTTTTAATGATTTTTTAACGGAAAATACAAAAGAATTAACTTAAAATCATTTTTTAAAAATGTCTTAGAAGTAATATGCTAAAAATGCTTAGTAACATTTGTTAACACATACATAGAGAGCATTTTAATCAAAAAATCAGAAAAATTGGGCATAAAGAATTTCGTATAGAGCATTTTGAAATATTGCCATTTTTTGTTAATTTAAAAAAGAAAAATCTGTATCTCAAAAACTATTGAATATATATATATATTTTTAAAATGTGAAATAAGAGACATATATATATATTATGATTATTTCCAGAAATTAAAAAAAAAATCATTGAAAATTAAAAAAATTAGTTTTGAGAGTCCACTGTAGCCTTAAAATGTTCGTATTTGTATTGTGTTCGTTCAGCTTTGTTTACATTTTTATAATGGTTGTACTTTTTATATTTTTTAATTTATGTATGTCAAACACGCATCGGGTTGTGCAAAATTTATTTTCCAGAAAGCCATATCCATTTAAAATAGTTTGTATTTCATCGGCTTTGTCTAAATTTTTATAACAGTTCCAAACGGCCCGCTTAATTTTTTTGAAGACCCGTCCCATTTGTTTTGTCAATCGGGTTGTCCTGACCAGTTTAAAAGGTTTACCTCATGTAGACGTATCGGGCCGGGAACGGGCCTCGTGTCGAGCAGATCTCTACATTCTACATGAGCCCATGACAGTAATCTAGGCCACACACACACACACACACACACACACAAAAAGACTATTCTCCCCTTTTTTTGAAAAAATGTTTTACAGAAGTATTTATTTTTTGCGCAAAACTGGATAAATTTAGTGGAAAGATAGTTTACTTATTTAATATTACTTCTTTAATATCTGATTGAAATTAACTAAATTTTCGTCTTTATTTAAAAGCAAGATTCAATTAAAGTTTAATATTATTTGTAAAGCAGAATCTAACTTTATTAAAGGGTGTGTCCAATTTTTATTTAGGAAATCAGGATTTCTATTCATTTCTTATTAAATTCTTACACTAATAAAGAATATGTCATTATAAGATAAACTCTTATTTGTTTTCTACATTTTAAGTGTTTTTTATCGGAGCACTTTGATTTTTTTTTTAAATAATGTAATTAGGCATCAAAATGGTAACAAGCATAATACAAACTATCTCTCTTTAATCTTGCCTCACATGTTATTTAAACTGGTAAAATCCATTATAGCGAGCCCCTTGCAGTATAGCGAAATAAATATGCGTTATGTAAATCAGATGTTGACATATTTTTCTCAAAAGCGTAAATAATTTTTAAAAAGTTTTTAAAATTATTTGTCTCATTTTTACACTCATCAATTGCAAATAAACATATGTATTGTAAATTTCAGGAGAGTTAAATTTTCAAAATAAAAAACTAATATTTAATTTTAATAACATGATAATCAATAAATATTTTACTTGCTGCATATATTTGTATATCATGCAATTTTTAAACAAAAAAAAATTTTAATTAAAAATTGTCTTAAATATTTTTTATAGATTTATTCTGGCTCAGTAAATTTCTCCGTTATTAAAGATAAAATATTTATTAAAAGAAAAAAAATACAATTTTAACAATAGTCACTTATTTTTTACACGATTTCGCCTTTGGTGTTCAACAGAAACATCACTGAAAAGCGCATAATACAGTGGTTATTTTCTTCACTGAAAAAATGCGTAGAAATACGGCCTTTATTTTCTTTATAAATAATAAATTCATTTAGCCAATCGAGCGATAAAAAGCCTAAATCAATCACTCACAGAAGCATTAACCCCAAATCAGTTCCGAGCTGACAAGGAAGGTCTCCATTGGGGGCATACTCAGAATTTTTTGAAAAAAATACGAATTAAACTACTCATGTAGGTAATAAAGGATCAGTGAAAATTAGCGGCGGAATTACATTATTAGATATGTAAAAAAATAAAATAGTTTGGAATAATTGGCGTGAAAAGCTGAAAGCGACGCGGCATTTGGCGAGCAGTGCATTTCCTCGCCAAAAGCAGACGATTTTAACGAATCTGAAAATTGATTTTAATTGACTTCACTGTTAAAAATCTGCAGCATTTACTGCAACGTCACTCCACTACTTTTATAGAATATCTCTCTTCTGACCAATGAGAATGCTCCATAGCACGGCGAATTGACCGTGTCATACACTGTTAAAAATCTGCTGCATTTTGTTGCAACGCACTCCACCGCTTGTATATAATATCTCTATTTCAACCAATGAGAAAGCTCCATTTCACGGCCAAGTAACCGTTTTCTATACAAGCAAGGGAGTGCGTTGCAACAAAATGCAGCAGATTTTAACAGTGTATTTTTCAATTTGGAACAATTTTAATCAATTTAAATTGTGTTTTAAATGATAAAATATATTAATTTCATTTTGTTATAAGTACATATAAACGTATATGACAAAATTACACTTAAAGTAAAGTAAAAATGCAAAACTAAAATTACTTGAACTAAACTTATTTAAATAAATTGAACATAGAAAGTTTTTTTTAAAGTATTTTTCAAAATTTCGTTTTTTCGCCAACCGGAGATAAACCACCAAATAAACGAAATTTTTATTATTTTTTTACGGACGTTATAAGGAGGTTCCGCCGAAATTTTTTTATAAACATATATAACTATATGAGAAGAACATTCTGTAATTTTTTCAGATTTTTCTGAGTAAGCCCGTATGGAGACCTTCCTTGTGAGAGAAAATTTAGAATAAAGGCTTCCATTGTCCGAGGACCCTACCAATTAACCCGCGCAGAACGCAGGCATCCCGTAGCTGGTGAGGGGGGGAGCCTCCCCTCCCAATATGTTCAGGTAGTAGGGCGCCAAAGAAGGCTTTGTAAGTAGTAATAAGTAATTATAAAATAACTTAATTTGAAATGTAAAATTACAAAATAAATTATTATTCACTTACAAAACATGAAAAAGGCACTTAATTTTAGACTTGTTACTACCTCTATTCCCCCACTCCTATCCCGAAGAAAATTTATGCATCCAAAATAAAAAAATTCAAAAACAGGCTTGTAATGAATTCCAGGATAGATGTACAGTTATTTCCTTCTTATAGTAGTTGTTGGTCACCCTTAGAAATAGATAGAAAGGGAAAAGAAGTGTGGAAACGACTGTAGTGCGTTTGAATGGTTCTATAATATGTTTTAGTAGTAGAACGCCACAAAAGGTTTAGAGGTGCAGTCAGGCACCTAAAAAAGAGGGTTTCAAAAAGGGCGCCATGGAAGGTTTAATGGCACCGTTTAGGCACCTAATATTTTTATTTTTAATGTGACATTCTTAGATTATTTTTTACGCACACACACACAAAAAAAAGGAAAAAGAAAAATAATGAAAAAGCAGTAACATGATTTGGAATTAATATTATTGTAAATTTATAAGAAAATAAATTATGGTTTCAAAAAACTTTAGGCAATCCATTACATTTGAGACATTTTAAGATTACTACTAGGCGCTATCCCCGGTGCGGAAACAAGAACACATTCCGGAAATGGACATTGTTCGATCACTACATGTAATGTGATTTTTCGGAGAAAAGCTCTCACCTTATTCCAATTCAAGGTTGGTGGTCCTCGACAGGGTCATCTGACCTTAATTATTTTAACTCCCCTCTTATGTCCTTCCTTGTGTGAGGTTAGATAATTTCCGGGCGTCACCTACATACATCTTTGTTGTCCAGTGTCTAGTGTTGACAGATTGTACTGAAGCTAATAACGCAACTTTTCAAAACTAGCGATTTTTTTCGTTCAATTTTTAAAATAAAAATAAAAAGCTGTCTTTCGTAGTCATCCAGAGAGAAGAAATTCAGTCATGAATGATGACTGAAATAAAACATAAAAATAAAAAACCAGGAGTAAAAGAGAAAAAGAAGTTATGAAGCGAAGAAATGACGCAAATTTATCAAAAAGTGGATGAAAAACGATGATGCAGTCGAAGGTAAAAAATGTACATATTTTCCTTTAATTAAGCATGTTCTTAAAGTACAATGTTTATATTTCTGACGCAATTGTGAGTTCATTTATTATCAATCATTGCTATTGTTATAGGAAAAAAATCGAATAGCATTCTCAGTTTTTCGGTAAATTTAAGTTTTAATGATTTTTATTATTTATTTCTTAAACAGATAGCTATTTTTTGATAATGGTGATCTCTGAAACTTTTACATTATTAATAATCGACCTAGTTTTAACCCAGGACTGGGCAGGAATGAAGCTTTCTCCAAAAATTAAAAGAAATATATGTTTAAGGGTGTACTCGAAAACATGCTTTTCTACCTTCAACACCTCGAAATTTTCTGATAGAATTTCAGACTCATTTTTAAAAATAGAAACATGAAACTTGCTGGAGTGATTTTTGAAGAGATGTACAAGATGCCGTATGATCTTATTTTTCGCTCCATTTATTAGAATTTGATTGATAAACAATCATTGCTTCAGCATGGTTCTTTTTTTCGTCTCCAGGTCTTTCGCTTCGGAAAATTCGGTTCACAATTCCCACTTTGACAGCATTTTCCCCTCTATTTTCTGCCTTTATCAAAATATCGAGATTTACGGCATCTTGTATAGTTTCTGAATAAGAGAATCTGTCAGTCTGATGAATTTGAGAGCAAAAGTGAATTCAAAATTAAATGTGAAAATAAGCAGTTTGGATCGGAATACACCATTACTTACAAATGTTTTTCGAAAAAGCAATCGAACATAGTAAGATGCTATCGAATGGAACCAAACAAATATTCAGTTTTACATGTCTTATTATTATTATTATTTAGGTTTTTGGTATCCACATACTGCATTTTCACAGATTTATAAATTTTCACAGATTATTATTACACATTTTATAAAACACTGTATATTAAATTGTAACATTATAGTTAAAAATGCATTGTTTATGATCAAGTGGTACTGATTTCATTCTTGCAAAGGTTACTGATCATGTGGTAAAAAAAAATGTTTTTCAAAAACATTTTCAACTGAGCAATATATATATATATATATTTTTTTTTTTTTGGCTCTATTTTTGTTTTATAATATGATTCCTAAATATAATTTTGTTATGTTTTATCAATTGTACATATAAGTTTCAAGTTATTGTCACTCTTCTGAGGGGTCTTTTTTCTGCCTTGCGGTGGACATTACAGCTTAAATTTGATTTATCTGAAAAATAACAGTTTTCAATTAACTATATAAACATCACGATGTACCGACGTGCAAAGTGAACTCTTCTATCTGAAATTCCAAAATATATGTGTATATGTCTTTATTTTAAATCCAGATTGAAATATTCTATGCATCTGAGTTTTTTGCGTCACTAATTGCTATTGTGATAAATTACTTTTGACGAAATTTAATGATATCCGGTATTCAGCATACCATTGCTAAATTGAACATGTTGCTTAAGGGGTTAAAAATGTTTTTGTTCAAGTGATTGGATAAAGGGATTTGGAAATAATTGATTTTTGCTTTTAAAGTAGCCATTGTCAAAAGAGAGAATTAAATTTATTTTGAACGACTGTCTTTTAATGTTGAAAAAGTGACAGGAAAAAAGTATTGTATAATTATTATATTGTTAATATATTGTTAATGTACTGTATAATTAATAGAATAATCGTGCAACCGATTTAAAAAATGCACATTAGAAAAAAATAACTACTTTAAAGTTTTGTGTTACAATTGCAGTCCAATACAGGTTTACAGGTTATTTTTTACTTATCTGTATTTACTGGGGAACTAAGATTATAAAAGGGAAGACATGTTATTTCATTTTACAGAAACTGGAATATTCAGTATATTTGGTATATAGACCACCGTTACTTCCTTGAAAAAGGGTCGAATGTTCATCCAGAGATTTAACATTCCTTTTTTACATAGTTCCTTTTTTACTATTATCACTACTACTATCACTATTACTACTATCACTCCCACCACATTGGTGGGAGTGATAGTAGTGAGCCCGAATCTCGGAGGATGTCACCAGAAAAAATTGAAGGCTAAATTCAATTATATTGACCAATAAGTTTCGGGCGGAAGCTGCGGCTTTGAAACCACTATAACTCTATTGTAATTAACTTTGTGTTCTGTATTTTTAATTTTTCTTCCAAATACAATTGTTCTTATCATGTCAGGAAAATGAATTTAAGGATCCAGGATTCGGATTCTCTTCAAACATTCTACATTGCCTTTTTAGACCTTGAAAAAACAAGAGCTGGGAGAGATATTTTATCAGCACATGTGCATGCACGCTGGAAATGGAAGTTTAATCATGGCTGCATCACTTATATCACCTAAATAGATGCCATTGCCATGAATAATTAACTAAACATAAAAACTAGCATAACTACCCTCCTCTCCTAAAAAATGTGCAAATAATTCAAGGGCGACAAAACATTAAAAGGCGCCGTATTCTGCCATTTTTTTGCCGATTTTAAATTTCTGTATTTGGATTTATTTATTTATTTATTTTTGTTGTTTTTTTTTTAAATGTTTAATCTCTGAAATTTATTTGATTGTAAGTACGGTATATATATATTTAAAATGAAAATTTGCTTTATTTAACTGTTTTAAAATTTACGTATTACCGTTTGCTAATTATAAATTTCTTCCGCCTTCACCCATTTTTCTCCTTCTTTACAATGTTTGGAATGCTGATTTTCTGTTTAAACATTTGTTGTTGTTTATGCTTAATTTCTTAATTGTTCAAAAATTAAGCATAAAGTGGTTATGAGGGACGAACAAAGAAACAAGATGGCGGACTATGAATACGATATCTGTTGCATTAATTTGAAACCAGCATGGAAAAACCAAGTTTTCTAACAAAATTTTGCAAGGCTTAATTTTCTGTGGATAGATAACAACAAAATTTTGGGTCCAAAAAATTTTACCACTCTGATAAAATCTTCATTAAAAAGTATGACACCAAACATATATATATATATTTTATATTTCCGAATTTCTAAAAAGAATTGACAACTGTATTTCTGTAATTTATATCTATACCTATATTATAAAGAGGTAAAGTTTGTTTATTTGTAGGGGTAATATCCGGAACTACCCAACCGATTTCAAAAGTAACGGGTACCAAAATGACGGTGTTTGTCCGGAATCAAACATGGGCTACATCTTATGTCGATGCCACTTACTCAAAGAGGCTAAGAGGGGCAAAAAATGGTCTATAAATGCGATTTTCGTGTTACTGAAGGAGCTAGAAACATGAAATTTGGCATGATAATTACGTATAAGATGTAAATGGTTCTCTAAGAACATTTCCTAAAAAATACGAAATTACACTGGCCTCCAAAAGTTAAGGTACAATCGGTTTATTACGTCTAATTTGCAAATGAATGAATATAAAAACAACATATCTGAATGAAATGTGCGCTTAACTGTTATTTATTAAATGTGACATAGAAATTTCTTAAGTTAAACGCATAAAGGAAATTACAACAAAAAAGCACTCATGATGGAAAATTCCATTCTTTGAGAAATCAGTACATCGCAGTATTATGCAGTAAAATGTGACAGAAACATTAAAAAACTTATTTTAATACGGAATATGTCTATCCCAGACTTGAATGCATTGGCGGTATCGACTTTCCATGGTCTCAATTAAGTTGCCGGACACCAAAATAGGTAGCGCTTATCAGACATGGAGTAAGCCTTGTTCCAACTCATTTAATGACCTTGGAGAAGGCTTTAAAGCCGCAACCTGTCTTCCAAGACACTCCCAAACATGTTTTGTTGGATTCAAGTCTGGAGAGTGAGCTGGCCATTCCATTCTCTCCAAACCGTGATCCTCAAGACAATCCTCAAAAATCACAGCTTTGTGTGGTCTCGCATTATCATCCATTAAAATGAAACCATTGCCAATAGCACCGGCATATGGGCGTACATATCAGTCAAGGATCTCATCCCAATATCTCGCACCAGTCAGAGTTCCTCGATGGAACACATGCAGGTCAGTGTGGCTACAGAGTGAGATCCCTACCCAAACCACGATTCCACCGTTTGTCCACCTGTGTGTTTCGACAGTGTTTGATTGATGGTATCGAGTGCATTGTTCTCTCCAGATCAGAAGACGTACTGAATCGCTCTTCAGTGTGAATCTGGACTCGTCTGTGAAGAGTACAGAAGCCCACTTTTGTCTGGTCCAGGAAACATGTTCTCTTGTTCAGCATAAGCGGGCCCTTCTCTGACGTCTATTGAGGTGGACACACACAACTGGTCACTTGCATAAAGACCTGCATTATGAAGACGTCTTCGCACCGTAGTAGCGGAGATTCTTCTCCCTGATGCTGCAAAGTGGTTTGCAATGAGTGGCGGCACAGTAGTACGTCTTCTCCTTCGGGTCGAAAGAGTTAGAAACCGGTCTTCTTCAGGTGTTGTAACATGTGAGCGGCCTGCAACATGTCTTCTGGAAGCAGAATTTTCGGATTCATACTAATCCCAGAGTCGTTGGCTACACTGCGAGACACATTGAGCCGTCTAGCAGTATCGGACTGTGACAACTGCATTTCCATCCATCCTTCCGCTCGCCACCTTAATGAATCAGGCAAATGAATTGAGCAAACGACTTTTTCTAGACATTTCTAGACTCTTACTGGTTGTTGTTAACAAAAATGACAACAATAGTTCAAAGACAATAAAACTTACACGCAAAATTGCGAAAACTTAATTGGATGTTTTTCTCTCATTCACAAATACCTATTCTTTTCTAATAAAATAAAAGTGATAGCTGTAATTTTTGCGTAAGTTTTTTTAAGCTTATTATTGTCATTCACATAAATGATGAAATTTAATCTGACTCTCATTACCACCATCCGACTGTCACTACCACCTTGGTGTTGCAAAAGTAAAAACATTCTAAATTGCGGGGTTTTTCTTCGTTAAGGAAGAATCTAGAAACATGAAAATTTCGCACAGTAGTTACTTACAAGATATAAATTATCTCTAAGAGCATTTCTTAAAAAAATCGAAATTTAAAAGGGGGGAGGATGCAGAAAAAGAATTCTAGAACCTATTTAAAAAATGGTGTGAAAATAATGGTGATAGCCTTTGCTGCAAGGTAGGTTATATTTTATGTCTGTTGCCCTTACCCTAAAGGGGGTGTAGGAGTAAAAAATTTCTAAAAATGCGATTTTTGTAACATTGAAGAGAGTTTATTCATGAAATGTGGCATGATAATTACTTATTAGATATAAATAATATCTGATAACATTTCTTTAAAAAAATCGAAATTTAAAAAGGATGAAAATGCGTGAAAAGCGTTCTAAACCATCTAAATGCCGATATGTGAGGAGCAATCTCAGAAAGTAAGGTAAAATTTGGCATGATAATTTTTTATAAGTAGTAGTAATTGCTCTCCAAGAACATTTTCGAAAATAATTCGAATTTTAAAAAGAGTGAAAATGTGTGAAAGTGTTCTAAAAGCGTTCTAAATTGCGATTTCTATGTTCAGCAACTATCAAACCGATTTCAAAAGTAACTATTGCAAGTTGATAGTGGTAGTCCCTGCTTCGATATAGACTATATTTTATGTTATTATCACTATCACCTGGGGCTGCAAGAGTAAAATTCTAAATTGCTTTTTCTGTACATCTAAGATGCATAACATTTTGAAATTCGGCATGATAATTACTCAAAAGATGCAAATGCTTGCTAAGGACCGCCGAAAGAAAATTCCAAATTTAAAAGGATAAAGTGAACAAAAAGCGTTCTAAAAACGTTCTAAATTATGATTTTTATGCATCTTACGAGATACCAAACTAATTGAAAAAATGGTTGCAAACTGGTGGTAATAGAAGCTGTTCAAATATAAGCTGTAATTTATCTGCGTCCCACTACCACCAGAGGATTGCAAGAGCAAAAAACATTCTAAATTGCGACTTCTGTTTTACTAAAGATCCTAGAAAATTTTAAACATGGGACGATTGTTATTTATAATATATAATTGTTCTTTAAGAACAGTCAAAAGTAAATTCGAAAATAAAAAATATTGAAGCGGTGGGAAAGAGCGAAAAGAGTCCTAAAAAATTTTTAAATTACGATTTCTATGCAATCTATAAACCTATTACAACAGCAATGATTGCGAATCAATGTTGCCAATCTCTGATCCTACACAGGCTATACTTTAATCCGTTAACACTTCCAATTGAGGTTTGCAGAAAACTATTTTTTTAAAAGCGCTTCTGAAATTTCTTTTAATTATACTTTTCTATGGAATAATAGAAAATATTTAATCCATTTCAAAATTAATGTTGGCTGTCCCTGTTTCAAAATAAGCATTTTATGCTGGTGCCACTAGCCCTAGAGAGAAGATATACGTTAGTTATTTGGTTGGTTGTTTTGAGTTTTATGGTGCAAGGTCCCTTTTGGGTCATGCTGCGCCAAGACAAAGTCGAAATGAGAAAAATAACGTTATGAATAAAAGGCGATTAGTAAGAAGATGAGAAAAACAATGTAATTAAATCAAAACAGTAATAATAAATACAATGAAAACCAATTAAAAGATACCAAGGACCATAGTAAAAAAAATACTATGCGACAATTAAAAAACTGTAAAAGTTGGGAATAGTTGTTAAAATGCAAACAGTGGATAAGACGGTGTACAAATATTATATAAATACAGGTTTAGAAATTAAGAATGCGAAGTGATGATATATGTCATTAAAATAATTAAAACCAGTCAGTGAGATTACATTAGAAAGCTTAAAAAATAAGAAAATACAACTAGTTAAAATCTATTGAACAGTGAAGTAATGAGAAATAGTATGAAACATTAAAAGTCAAATATTACATAAAACCTAATATAGTAAAAACTTAGAGTAATAGAAACCAATGTAAAACCAATTAGGTTCATACTCTTCTATCATAGCATTGTCTTTAGCATCCGAGTCATTGCTGCATGACTCGGATTCCATAGCCACTTTTACATAATGTTGCAGCTGCTTTGGATCCTTTACATTTCCAATATGTGGACTAAAATTGGATTTGTTCTCCCCTTTCCCCACAGTCTTCCAGTGTGGGGAAGTTGGAATTGATTTTTCTTTTTTTCTATCAGTGCACAGGATCCTTGTTTAAAATTCTGCTTTTGAAGAGTATCAGATTTTTGTGGTATTTTTGTACTTGTGACAGATTTAGCCTTAATCTGGGGTTCAGATGACTTTTCGATAGAACTGATGATTTTTTTCGGCCGATTAGCTATGTTCATTATTTTAACTGGTTCAGAGAGTGGTAGCCAGCGTTGTAAATGTGGGTTTCCAGAACATTTTGTAGGGACATCACGGGATTCTTTGATTGGAGTATTGGCTGAATTATTTGGTGCAAAAGAAAAATCGGTCTGGGTGCTAATGTGCCTAACAGAGTTTGAGTGTTGCTTGAGTTGACTGGAGTCCGATATTTCGACAGATGGGGTTCTAGATTCAACAAGTTTACGAGCATCAGGATAAGAAACTTTTTGGGTAATTTTGATTGCAAGGATTTTCTTTTTATGGATCCAGTTTGGACAAGAACGGGAACATGCTGTATGATCACCCTTAAATTTTGTGCAGTGTGCAGCATTTTTGTATGCTTTACCATCGTGGCCGACTTCTGCACCACGTGCGCAAGTAGCGGAATCACGGCATGTACTACTGGTGTGATCTAGTGTGATGCTGGCATTTAAAACAGCGAAGAGGATTAGGTACATATGGTCGGACAGGACAGCTTAAGTATGCAGCTTTAATTCCAGTTGGAAGAGTAGGGCTACTGAGGGTGAGGATAATGTGCTTCGTAGGCAGACCTTATCCATTTCTATTGATAGTACTACGAGGAACATCTGTGACATTTTCGATCTTTAAATTTTCTAATAGTTCTTCTTTTGAAGAGTACAACAGTTCTTGCTCAGATATTACACCACGGCTTGTATTCAGAGTTTGATATACTTGGACAGAAACAGAAAATGAACCTATTATCGTTGGGTTTATTAGAAGTTGTGACTGTCTGGCTGAAGTGACTTCAACCAGTAAATCCCCAGACTGCAGTTTTTTGAGAGAATATCCATCTGGAAAATCCGACTGAAATGCTTTAGCTATGAGGAATGATGATGTTCTTTTAAAAGAGTTATCAGATAGACTATCGCTGCGTTTTACCACAAAGAAATAAGTAAATAAATTCTGTTCAGTTTGTTGCTTTCCACAAGGGAGAGAATTAAAAGAAAGTGAAATACTTCCATCCCTAATTGAAAAAAATTACAATTCAGACCCCGGCCGCACTAACCACTGCCAAACCCAGCAAAGGGATGCACGTTTGTGCAACAGTGCTAACCAGAGCCCATACGGTCACAAGACATTCCTTTGCCAGTGTCCACCCTTAACGAGATGGCTATTAAATGCTCGCTCGCTTGCTCCCTTAGCCAATGACAAAAATTAGCTGACCCTCCGATTAATGCATACGGGACCAACTGAAGCAGAAAGAGGAAAAGTTCATTCAGGTGCTCGGGGTTATGAAGCCCGTGAATACCAAAAGAAGGTATCCCACTGGGCAGGGACCGATTTACAAATTTGGGGGCCGAGGGCACAGATGTTTACGGGGGCCCCCTTGCACCCATACAAATGATTACGATTAAAAAAATGAACGAGATGGTTACTAACGTAGTTATTATTGACTTTAAAAGACTCATTAAACAATTAAATATGTTAAACAATAACTTACTTTTGAATTAATTATTTTACAATTAGGAAATTTAAATGAGTTCACATTTTATAATAAACTATGTGGTATTAATTATATTTTTCTATGCAAGTCTTTAGATCTGGAATGATAAAGTATGCAACAACTAAACTAATAATAAATTTTCCAAAACATCAAGATACAATTATTTAGAATATCAGGGGGCTCAACAGCCTGCAAGCTATCTTCACGAACACTCTAATCTGATAACTCGAAAAGGATACAACAAGAATAAAAAATATAATTTATTTTTAAAGTAATAAAGATTAAAATAAAAAGAATATTGCCCAGTTAAACTGATGGCATTGAGCTCACAGGCTACCAATACTTATTGTACATTACAGCCTTATATTTTCAAGGGTTAATTCCGTTCGAAAAAAATAAGAAAGGGAAACAGCTCTCCTTTCCTCTTTTTTATACTTAATTATTAAACCTCCTAAACTATCAAGGACATGCTTTATCATATAAAAAATCTATATCCAAAATTCCGAGCAAATCGGATAATTCTTAATAAAAAGCCATTTAGCATTTATATAATTTAAGAGGACTTATCCCCTCTTTTATACTTAACCATCAAACTTCCAAAACTATTCAGACATTTGAACGAAATCTGACAATTCTGCTTGAAAAAGCCATTTATATAAATTAAGGGGAGGGGCATTAGAACCTCCGTTCCTCATGTTTATGAACTGTTCAATGAACACCTAATAACAGTCACGGAATCGCCTCATCAGAAGGATCCTACATCTAAATTTTGAACGAAAACTGTTAATTCTGCATGAAAAACCCATTTATATCAATTAAGGGGAGGGGCATGAGCCCCCCGTTCCCCCTCTTATGCATATCGAATGAACTCCAAAAACTAATCAGGGAAGCGCCTTATCAGGATATACCTATATATAAAATTACAAGTGGATCGAATATTTTTATCATGAGTTATCGCGTTACGCACGCACGCACGCACGAACGAACATACAGAACGGGCGGGCACATAAGCTCTCAGGCTATGATAACCTGTGAGCTAAAACGTATTCACTATAATAAAGTAATATATGGATATATAATATAGTAATATATAGACAAAATATGCAATATTATAAAAATACAACATAATAGAATGTAGAATGAAATGTAAAATTCCATTGGATATTAAAACTACACAGATTTTAGACAATGGTTGGAAAAGGTTCTGCAACATTTGGGGGCCCCTTAACAGGGCCATCGCTAAGACTTTTTATTGGGGGAGGAGAGGACCTAAAATTGCCTAGTCAAATTTCAATATTTGCCAACTCATTTTACAATTTTGCCAACTTACCACAATTAGGAAATGAATTATAGCCCTTATTTGTTAAAAGGTTAATAATATTCCCAATTAGTTTTGTAATTTTTGCCAATTCTATCAAAAATTGAAAATATATTATAATTTTTATTGAAATTTTAAAGAAAATTTGCCAATTAAGTTTGTGAATTTGCCAAGTGTAACAACATTCACGAATGTTTGGGGGGGGAAGGCTCCCCCCTATCCCCCCCCTTAGCGAGGCCCCTGCCCCTGAAAATCAGGGGCCCTGGGCCTGTGCCCCGAATGCCCTGCCGTAAATCTGGTACTGCCCCTGGGTGTAAATATACACTGTTAAAAAATTCTGAAATTCACGAACATTTTTTTTCCTGAATTTCACAGAAAAGCTCCCTTTTAACAACAAAAGGGTATTTTCCGTTACAAATCACAAAACTCCATCATATTTCCTGAAAATAACGAAACGGATGGAAATAAAAACAAAAAACGGAGACACTCCGTTGAGTGGGGAGCTCCATGGCCGAGTGGTCAAGGCACCATACCGCTAATCGCCTGCGAGCGCAGACTGTGGGTTCGAGTACCATTGGCGTCATTGAATACTGAAACATAAAAAATTCCTTTTAAATTACATTTTTTCTGTTTATTTTTCTCTTTTTTTCTTATTAAAAATCTTTTAATTTATTAGCCGAAAAATAAATAAATAAAGAAATAAATAGTGTACGACAATTTAAAAAAAATGTCTATATACATATATATATATATATATATAGAGAGAGAGAGAGGGTGTTTCGAAATTCATGGCACAAACTTTCAGGGGTGATAGTACACATCAAGGCAAACAATTATATATATAAAACCCCTCCGTGTACGACGATTCCGGGGACAACCCATCCATGATAAAAAGAAACTTATTGCAACTGCGTCCACGTTAGGCTTAACTATTCCGAGCTGTTCACAAATATTCCAATTGTTCAACTTATGAAAATATACATGTGAAAGATTTATTCATTACTCACTTTCTTTAAAACCTACAAAAACTATTTAATTAAGTTATTTGTTTAAGTTCTAAATAAAACAACCAGAAATTATGGAAAAAACAAACCAAATAAACAATGTAAGCAAATCAATGCTGTTGCCATTCAAGAATGACAAATTCCGTGATTGAATCTTTAGAATGACTCCTTTGTAACATCACGACTCAGGAAAGAGCGGGCGCGTTCGGGATCTATGCGCGCTGAGCGCGCACGCTCAGGAGTCAGGTACGTGGAGTGGATCTTACAGCGGAATAGTACTCGGTAAAAACTCCTGAGCTTGCTCGCGAAGCGCGTGTATCTCTTGAACACGTTCATTGTTTACTCTTTATTGTTGACATTTCTTTTCGATCTTATAGAGCGAGTTATAGAGTGTTTTCTTTTAAGTATTAGCTAAAAAATGGGCCAAAATAGGAAATTTTTTATACATTTTAGATATTTTTATTTATTTCTCGATATTTTTTGGCTGTAGTTTCACAATATAATATTTTATAATTGATTTTTTTGCCTTACTTTATTCTTTTAAAATTTATGTATTTACGATTTGTTCATTACAAACCTCATCATCCACCAGACAGTTTTGTTATAGTTTTAAATGCAAATTTCTGTTAAAATTTTCTTTTTTTTATAGATTTTTTTCTCCATGTTTAATCGCTGTATTTTCAAAAATTGTTTAAGCCTAAAGTGGCTGATTGACCACAGTTGTAATTTTTTATCATCCTTTTAAAAATGCAAACACGTCATTTTGACGGGCTGTCTTCTAGTATTAAATAGGAAACTAAGGGTCCCGAACGTCTTCCGAAGGAGATAGACGCCATTAAAGTTTAGAGTCCGAAAATTCAAATGATTATAAAAAACAGAAAAATTGGTCGATTCGTTTGCGGTTTTCACTAAGACTATTCTTTATGTCAGTATTGTCTTGGAAATAAATTATAAAAATAAATTTCATGCCGAAAATGCCGATAGAGGGCACTTTAGACTTTGGAGTAACGAACAACTATTTTTTACCGTTACTTTTTGCATCTCATTAATTTTTTTTAGAAGCTTAGACATAAACTTAAATTTTGAGCTCAAAATCTAAGTCTTAGGGAGTGGTTAAGCAGCCCTAACTAAACTGTGGGGGGAAGTTCAAATTCCAAATGATTATAAAAAACAGAAAAATTGGTCAATTGATTTCCGATTTTCACTAAAATTATTCTTTATGTCAGTATTATCTCGAAAATAAATTATAAAGATAAAATTCAAAAAATGCCGATAGAGGGCGCTTTAGACTTTGGAGTAACGTACAACTATTTTTTACCGTTATTTTTTGCATCTCATAAAATTTTTTTAGCAGCTTAGACATAAACTTAAATTTTGAGATGAAAATCTGAATCGTTGGGAGTGGTTAAGTAACGCAAACTGAACTGTCTTCAATGGGGGTGGGGAGGTTGAAATTTCAAATGATTATAAAAAACGGAAAAATTGGTCGATTCGTTTGCAGTTTTCGCTAAAACTATTCTTTATGTCAATATTTCTTGAAAATAAATTTTAAAGATTAATTAAAAAAAGTACCGTTAGAGGGCGCCTTAAGCTTTAGCGTAACCAACAACTATTTTTAACCGTTATTTTTTGTATCTAATTAAATGCTTGTAAAAGTTCAAACTTAAATTTTGAGCTCAAAATCTGCATCATTGTGAGTAATTAAGTAGCGGAAAATTGAAATGTGTTCGAGGGGAGGGGGGGGGGGTAACATTTTAACTTCTGAACACAATTCAGTTTGCGCTTCTTAACACCTCCCATCGATTTAGAATTTGAGCTCAAAATTTAAATCTAAGCATTTGCAAGCATTTAATTAGATACAAAAAATAACGGTTAAAAATAGTTGTTGGTTACTCTAAAGTTTAAGGCGCCCTCTAACGGTATTTTTTGAAATTAATCTTTAAAATTTATTTTCAAGGAAATATTGACATAAAGAATAGTTTTATCGAAAACGGCAAACGAATCGACCAATTTTTCCGTTTTTTTATAATCATTTGAAATTTGAACCTCCCCACCCCCATTGAACACAGTTCAGTTTGCACTACTTAACCACTCCCAACGATTCAGATTTTCGTCTCAAAATTTAAGTTTATGTCTAAGCTTCTAAAAAAATTTATGAGATGCAAAAAATAACGGTAAAAAATAGTTGTACGTTACTCCAAAGTCTAAAGCGCCCTCTATCGGCATTTTTTAATTTTATCTTTATAATTTATTTTCACATAATACTGACATAAAGAATAATTTTAGTGAAAATTGCAAATCAATTGACCAATTTTTCCGTTTTTTATAATTATTTGAAATTTGAACCTCCTTCCACAGTTCAGTTTGCGCTACTTAACCACTCCCAACGATTTAGATTTTGAGCTCAAAATTTAAGTTTATTTCTAAGCTTCTAAAAAAATTTAATGAGATGCAAAAAATAACAGTAAAAAATAGTTGTTCGTTACTCCAAAGTCTAAAGCGCCCTCTATTGGCATTTTTTGAAATTTATCTTTATAATTTATTTTCAAGACAATACTGACATGAATAGTTTTAGTGAAAACCGCAAACGAATTGACCAGTTTTTCTGTTTTTTTAATAATCATTTGAATTTTTGGATCCTAAACTTTAATGGCGCCTATCTCCTTCGGAAGACCTTTGGGACCCTAAGTTTCCTATTTAATATTATTTGTCTTGATGTGTACTATCACCCCTTAAAGTTTGTACCATGAATTTAGAAACACCCTGTATATATATACATATATATATGTGTGTGTATGTATATATATATATTTGTAAAAAAAAATTTTAATAAAAAAATTTTTATAAAAAAAAAAAAAAACAGTGGTTTTAAACAGTAATTTTTTTTAATTTAAACTATTTAAAAAATTAAAAATGATTTTAAAAAATAATAAGTATTATGCATGAATCTAAAATAATCCGTTTACAAACATTCTAAGGAATAAATTTTAATGGAAATCTTTAAAAAGTACAACAGATTTTCCCACTAACTCACAAAAGACATACTTTGTATGTACCGTTTAGCATAAGCAACTTGGCTCAGTTCGTAAGAATTTGTTCCGCAATCTGATGGTCCCGAGTTCGATCCTGAGGACGGCGTGAAGTAAATTATTCAAAATAACAATTAAGTAAAATAACATAGCAGCTTAACATTCCTCGGTGATTTCGAATTCTTTGAAGATTAATCGGTAAATCATTTTTAAAAAATTTATTACATTATTACTATTATAAATCAAACTTTGTTACGGAAAGTTACTGATTCTTACACCGGAGATTTCCCTTCTTGTATTTCCCACAACGGAAAATCTACTAACGGAACGGTAAAAGTTCGGCTACTATTGCTGCCTGTAGTTTCACCTGGAATTCACAGATTTATTTTTAACAGTGTACGTTAGAAAAGAAGCTTCGAATTCGTCACGATTGTTAATTTAAAGATGTAAATGTGTACTAAGATGATGGTTTCTAAAAAAATTCAAAACTTCAAATGAATACTGAAATAAATGTATGGATCGAGCATAAAAGTTTCAAAATAGTTTCTAAATTATCGCTTATTTCGAATTAGCTTTAGTTCTGCTCATTTATTTCATCTCTTTTCTGTCTAATGCAGTGCATTAATGTAGTTTAGTCAAGCTGTGGTTTAAATGTTAATTTTTGAATTATTACCAAAAGTATAATTTCTTAAAATAAAATTTAGACATACAAATATCTCTTGGCATATTTCAACTCTTACGCTAGAAAACCCGAGGGGTTTGCTAGTTATTCGGTAAAACGATTAAAATCGAAAGTGTCCCGTTATTTTTTCGTATGACATGTATAATTTATAAAAAATAAGAAGTGAAAAAAATTGTTGCTGTGATATAATAGCACGCTTGATTTCAGATGATTATTTTAAACAAAGTATTTATGTCCAAATTAATCCGGGATAAGTAGGTAGGCCGTTAAAAAACATCTAGAATGTAAAATTTTAATAGCATTAAAAACCAGCTAAATAATAACACATAACTGTGCGTCTCATAGGGGATTAATAAGATAGGATTAGAAAAAATCCCTTAAATCTGGAGTGAATTTTTAATATATTTAGAAGAGAATTTTGAGGTAATAAACGAAATAATCTCATTATTTCTTCCTTCTAAAAACGAAGCATTACCTTATTTTATGCGAACATATCTTTAAGCCTTTTCAGCAAATATTTAATTTATAAATTTTTACATTATGATGTAAAAAAAGAAATTAGAATTTCAGTTGTTTTTTCAAACAAGTAAGTTCTTCCTGTGTTAGCTGCAAGATTTATATTGGGTGACAAAGTGTAAAAATGAAGAAATAAAGTTCTGACAGAAAAACCTTAATTCCTTTCATTTTTATTCCCTGAAAGCGAAGTGATTGGCTTTGGAGAATAATGTTAGAAAGTATAGAAAATTTTGAGAAAAATGATAAAAAAAATATGATATATAGTTTGGAATGAAAAATAATCTTCTTGATTTTATCAAATATATCGTAGAATTGTATTTTTAGAGCTAAATGACGTATGTGGAGGAAGGGGAAGGGATGGTTTTGAATGATTTGTTGCACTGTGCTGTGTGATATTTACTAAGGTTACATTACAGTTACGTGTTTCCGCTTGGATGAAAAGTTTTTTTTAGAGCACGCTTTAAATATTGAATATTGTATAATATAAATTCATGCGTAGTTTTGAAACTTAAAAAATAATATTTCAAGGCTTTTTAAGTGCGTTCGTAATAGTATCAGTACAAAAAACCCTGAACGGGTTAAAAGCTTGTGACGCAGCACTTTATCTTACATATCTAAGAATTTTAAATTTGGGACTTAAAACTAATGATATCAAAATTTATGTGACGCTATGCTATTAATTTATGTTGCGGCCAATACCCGGAGCCTGGCCAATTCTAGAACTGGCCGGCCAATACCCGAACTGGCCAAGCTTCCCAGCCAAAACCCGAAATACATGAAATGAATAGCGTATTTCGGGTTTTGGCCGGCCAATTCGCGAACTGGCCGGGAAGCCTTGGCCAACATCTGAACTATGATGCATAAGTACCAATTTTTTTGTAACTAAGATAATGTAACATTAAAATGTACAGTAAAAAAGATTCCCATTGATTATATTGAACCGAAATATTTTTGTGTACCTAACTAAATTTACCAAAAATAGTACACAATCCCCTTTCAATATCGAAATTAATTGATAAACCAAACACGATGACAATTACAAGTTAACCGGAAACTTTACTCGAGTTAGATCACGGACAGGCTGACGGCTAGACTATTGAATTCATAGACACTTTCAACTATGTTAGAAAGGATTAAGCCGAGTGCTTATATCTATTTCTCGAATTGGCCAATCGCATCTGGCCAGTTCGCGAATTAGCCAAATGCATCTGGCCAGTTCGCGAATTGGCTGGCCAATTCTAGAATTGGCCAGTCATTTTTTAATGTTGCTGGCCAATTCGGGAATTGGCCGGCCAGTTCTAGAATTGGCCAATTTCGGGTATTGGCTGCAACATATACATATATTAAAATTTATTCATTAAGGTTTTATCAATTACATCTTTCATAAATTCAAAATATGAATCTTAAAAGATATGATATCAAAATTTAAGTGACGCCTTGACGAGGCTTTAAACAATGTTTTAAAATTCCATTTATTTATTTATTATCTCAATATATTTTCATATCTAAACAATACTTTTCATTTTCCAATACACTGTTAAATACATCACTTTCACTGAATATATATAATGCACTGAAATGTATTTATTTGAATAAATAGATTTATCTTTTGGGCTACGCTATCCAAAATCAAAAATAACATTTCAATAAATAGTTTTTTGCGTCATTGTATCTATTTGCATCTATTTAACTTACTTTGGATACAATGACGCAAAAACTATTTATTTAAATGTTATTTTTGATTTTGGATAGCGTAGCCCAAAAGATAAATCTATTCAAATAAATACATTTCAGTGCATTATATATATTCAGTGAAAGTGATGTATTTAACAGTGTATTGGAAAATGAAAAGTATTGTTTAGATATGAAAATATATTGAGATAATAAATAAATAAATGGAATTTTAAAACATTGTTTAAAGCCTCGTCAAGGCGTCACTTAAATTTTGATATCATATCTTTTAAGATTCATATTTTGAATTTATGAAAGATGTAATTGATAAAACCTTAATGAATAAATTTTAATATATGTATATATTAATTAATAGCATAGCGTCACATAAATTTTGATATCATTAGTTTTAAGTCCCAAATTTAAAATTCTTAGATATGTAAGATAAAGTGCTGCGTCACAAGCTTTTAACCCGTTCAGGGTTTTTTGTACTGATATCAGTGCTTTTTTTAGGTTAATAATAAAAAGATAAAAACAAAAAATTAAAGACTAATGCAAAGAATTCATATTCATGATTTCTGATCACCTTTAATTACCCCTCCCCCACCCACTTAAAAAAAGATATTTCATATTTTATTATTAATATATGCTGTGCTACTTGATTCGTTAAAAACAACTCTGTAGTAAAATACGTTAGTATAAGATAAGAAAGTAATGTACATTCAACACCATATTTCTAAGAAAGGATTTCATAATCTATGCTGTATGTATCATTTCTCATTCTAGTTAACTATGTTTATTACTAACAAGGAAGGTCTCCATACGGGCATACTCAGAAAAATCTGAAAAAATTACAGAATGTTCTTCTCATATAGTTATATATGTTTATAAAATTTTTTTCGGCGGAACCTCCTTATAACGTCCGTAAAAAAATAATAAAAAATTCGTTTATTTGGTGATTTATCTCCGGTTGGCGAAAAAACGAAATTTTGAAAAATACGCTTTTACGCTTCGAATACTTTTTAAAGAAAAAACTTTCTATGTTCAATTTATTTAAATAAGTTTAGTTTAAGTAGTTTTAGTTTTGCATTTTTACTTTACTTTAAGTGTAATTTTGTCATATACGTTTATATGTACTTATAACAAAATGAAATTAATATATTTTATCATTTAAAACACTATTTAAATTGATTAAAATTGTTCCAAATTGAAAAATACACTGTTAAAAATCTGCTGCATTTTGTTGCAACGCACTCCCTTGCTTGTATAGAAAACGGTTACTTGGCCGTGAAATAAAGCTTTCTCATTGGTTGGAATAGAGATATTATATACAAGCGGTGGAGTGCGTTGCAACAAAATGCAGCAGATTTTTAACAGCGTATGACACGGTCAATTCACAGTGCTATGGAGCATTCTCATTGGTCAGAAGAGATATATTCTATAAAAGTAGTGGAGTGACGTTGCAGTAAATGCTGCAGATTTTTAACAGTGAAATCAATTAAAATCAATTTTCAGATTCGTTAAAATCGTCTGCTTTTGGCGAGGAAATGCACTGCTCGCCAAATCCCGCGTCGCTTTCAGCTTTTCATGCCAATTATTCCAAACTATTTTATTTTTTTACATATCTAATAATGTAATTCCGCCGCTAATGTTCACTGACCCTTTATTACCTACATGAGTACTTTAATTCGTATTTTTTTCGAAAAATTCTGAGTATGCCCCCAATGGAGACCTTCCTTGTAAGTTTAGTACTAATTGGAATTTCCAGATTTCTGATCACGCGTATCTATGGAAATTAAGTTTTCTTTCCCGAATCGAGATATGGTTGGATAATTTTTTTTTTGGGGGGGGGGGGGGAGGGGGGTTGAATCTGGTTTCGGTTTGACTTCAAATGTAATTTTCAGGCTCTGGTTCAGTTGCATTTCAATGTATTTTATTTTGCAGCAGATAGATTGAGTTACTCTTGGAGGGATTTTTTTCTTTCTGGTTTTGAATTGTATAGGATAGATTTCAATAGGAATTTTTCGATTCTGGTCAATGTATGTCAAGGGAAATTATTTTGTCTTTCTTGGACAAATTTATTTTTCCATTAAATTTTTGTTGGTTTAGAATGGGTTTCAGGATAACTTGTAGGTTCTTGTTGGCAGACTTGTATAAAACCAAAAACTTTCTGGGAATTAATTTAATGTTGGGTGTAATTCGCATTTTTTGTGCAATTCATGGTCATCATTCGTGTTTTTTATGCGATTTATGAATGTAATTTGCATTTTTGAGCAATTTATGGACATAATTCGCAATTTTTATGCGATTAAAAAATGTAATTTACATTTTACATGATTTATGGACGTAATTTGCTATTTTTTTGCAATTCATAGACATAATTTGCGTTTTTTCAGATTTCTGTCGACGAAATTTGTGTTTTTTGATCACTTTATTGACATTATTTGTGTTTTTATAGGATTTATGAATGTAATTCGCTTTTTTTACACAACTCTTGGACATAATTCGCATTTTTTGCAATTTATGAATGTTATTCGTGTTTTTTTGCACGATTCATGGAAGTGATTCACATTTTTTGAGTGATTTATGAACATAATTCACATTTTTATGCAATTCATGGACGTAATTTGCATGTTTTGAGCGATTCATGAATGTAATTCGCGTTTTTTATGCAAATCATGAATGCAAAACGCTATTCCCTATTTTTATGCGATTTATAGACGTAATTTGCATTTTAGCTTTCTGTTGCCAAAATTCGTATTTTTTGAGCGATTTATGAACATAATTCCCGTTTTAGTACACAATTCATAGACGTAATTTGCATTTTTCATACAATTTATGAACGTAATTCTCACTTTTTTACACAATTCATGGACGTAATTCACATTGAGCGATTTGTGGACGTAATTCGCATTTTTTATGCAATTCGCTTTTTTTTGAGCGATTCATGGACATATTTCGCAATTTTTATGCGATTAATGAATGTAATTTACATTTTACATGATTTATGGACGTAATTTGCTATATTTATGTGATTCGTAGACATAATTTGCATTTTTTTAGCTTTTTCTTGTTGAAATTAGCATTTTTTGATCGATTTATTGACGTTATTTGTGTTTTTATGAATGTAATTTGCTTTTTTTTACCAATTCTTGGACGTAATTCGCATTTTTTCTAATTTATGACCATTATTAGTGTTTTTTTGCACGATTCATGGAAGTGATTTGCATTTTTTGAGTGATTTATGAATGTAATTTACGTTTTTATGCGTTTCATGGATGTAATTTATGTTTTTTGAGCAATTCATGAATGTCATTCGCGTTTTTTATGCAATTCATGAATGCAAAACACTATTCGCTATTTTTATGTGATTTATAGACGTAATTTGCGTTTCAGCTTTCTGCTGCCGAAATTCGTGTTTTTTGAGCGATTTATGAACATAATTCCCGTTTTACTACACGATTCATAGACATAATTTGTATTTTTCATACAATTTCTGAACATAATTCTCACTTTTTTAAACAATTCATGGACGTAATTCACGTTTTGAGTAATTTGTGGACCCAATTCACGTTTTTTATGCAATTTGCTTTTTTTGAGCGATTCATGGACATAATTCACGATTTTTATGCGATTAATGAATGTAATTTACATTTTACATGATTTATGGATGTAATTTGCTATACTTATGCGATTCATAGACATAATTTTGCATCTTTTGAGCTTTCTATCGATGAAATTTGCGTTTTTTGATCGATTTATTGACGTTATTTGTGTTTTTATAGGATTTATGAATGTAATTCGCTTTTTTTAACCAATTCTTGGACGTAATTCGCATTTTTTGAGTGATTTAATAACGTAATTCACGTTTTTATGCAATTCATGGATGTTATTTGTGTTTTTTTGAGCGATTCATGAACATAATTCACATTTTTTATGCAATTCATGAATGCAGTTCGGTATTTTTATGCGTTTTATAAAGGTAATTTCCGTTTCAGCTTTCTGCCACCAAAATTCGTGTTTTTTGAGCGATTTATGAACATAATTCATGTTTTACTACAAGATTCATAGACGTAATTTGCGTTTTTCATACAATTTATGAATATAATTCTCGCTTTTTTACATGATTCATGGACGTAATTCACATTTTAAACAATTTGTGGACGTAATTCCCATTTTTTATGCAATTTGCTTTTATTTTTTAGCGATTCATGGATGTAGTTCACATTTTTTATGTGATTCATGCATGTAATTCATATTTTTTATGCAATTCATGCATGGAATTCGTATTTTTTATGTGATTCATGGATTGAATTAATGTTTTTATTGCGGTCTTTGGACGAAATTTACGTTTTTCGCATGGTATTTTGTCGAAATGTTGGGTTTTTTTACATGATTCTTTGTTGAGATACACTTTTTTTTTTTTTTTTTTTTACGGAATTCTTTGTCGAAATAAATAAATAAAAATTGTTTCTTCATAAAATTTTCTGCACATGGCGTGTGTCTATATTATACAACTCTGCTTGTCAGTGTGTATTGTCAGAATTTTTTTTTTTTTTTTTTTTTTTATTTTTTATTTTTTTTTTTTCAGATCGAATTAAGGTTTGCTAACCCATAGACTAATTGGAATTTCCAGATTTCTGATCACGCGTATCTATGGAAATTAACTTAATTGGAACTTCTGCTGCATATCATATCTTATGAAACAAAAATTTATGTATCTAAAATTCGGATTTTTTTTTCTGAATTTTTATAGAGAGAAATAGAAACTGAATAAATTATGCGATGCAGCTACAGTGAAATCTAAGGCAGAATCGCTTGGAACTGAAATAAAATTCCGCCTCAGAGAGATTTCCGGCTTAGACAGAGAAACTTTATAGACATCCCGTTCACAGAGTATTAAACATTTCTTTAGCTAAAAGTTAAAACAAACGTAACTTTAATTTTTTTAAAAATAAATAGTCATGAAATCGTTACATATTTTTATATATTTATAATTTATAATTTACATTACAAATTGATATTACACAAAAACACTAATATCAATCAAAATTACAGATTTTAGTGAAAATAAAATTATATTTACCTTAATAAATGCCTTAAAATAATGTTGTCTTAAAGTTATTTAGAAATAAAATCGAATATTTTTGTTTGTTTTTTTCCTTAGTCTTCTTTTTCCGTAGTGCATTGTATTTCTGTTAACATTAATATCATTTCATAATTGTTTCGCCCCATGTAAAAATTCTGTAAAAGTTTTAGAATCTTAAGAGCTTCTTGGTATGACTTAGGGCTTGTCACTTCGTCTTCGACTTCATATTCATCAGAGCTAATCCCACTATTGTCCTCTAGCTTTTGCGCTATCAGAAAATCCACTAAATCATTATAATCACTTATAATAAGTTTATCATCCCCATGTATGTATTCAATAACATTTGTATGCCCTTGTCCATCTGGAATGAAACCGCTGATGTTATTCATCAGGTCTTGAAGCTCTTCTTTATCAACATCATCTTTATCACTACCTGAAATTTCTTCGGTGTCAGAACTGAATCCCCGATTTCTTAAAGCACTTTATTATTGCATCAGGTGTTATTTCTTTAAAAGGCCCTGTCAATCCACTTAATTGCATCCAAAATGGTTAGATCTTAGTTCGGATGCAGACTTTGCTGTTCCCATTGCAGCTAAAATTGATAGAAGGAAATATATTTCGTAAACAGTTTTTAGAATTTTGATTATTCCTTGATCCAAAGGCTGAATTCTAGATGTGGTATTCGCTGGAAGGACCTGTAGTTTCACATTTGTTAACTCTATCTAGGGATGGCAAGGTGTATTCTCTAAAAATAATAACGCATGGCGGTTATATCTTTGCATTTTTCTATTAAACAACTTCAACCATTCTTCCATGATTACTGCTGTATAACCGTTATACTTGACACATCAGTGTTTTTCAAAGATCTCGGTTTCTGTGGTTTTCTGATTACTAATGGCTTTTCCATTTCTCCTTTCATATTGCAGCAAAGAACCAAAGTTAGGCGTTCCTTAGAGTGCTTTCCACCAAAACATGCTTTTGCTTTTTCAGTCAGAGTTTTCGCAGGCAATCCCCCCCCCCCCCCAAAAAAAAATGTCCAGTTTCATCGCAATTAAAAATATTCCTTTGAGCATAACTATCTATTAATGTAGAAGTTTTGTCCATCCCTTTTTCAATATCAGAATCTGGAATATCTTTTGATTCGCCCCATATTTGTTTCAATGACAGATTATGTCGAGCTCTGCAGCTTATCAACCAATCATTTGATGCTTTAAAATCTTTTTTCCCAATTTCTTCAGCAATTTCTTTTGCCTTTTTTCTAAGTAAAATTCCTGATATGGGCATTGGAAAACCATTTCCATATTAATTTATCAATGTCTTCGTTTTCAAATTGCCTTTTACGTTTGCGGGTGCAATCTTCCCCTTTTTCAAATTTTTTACGAAGTTCATTCTACTTTTTGATGGCATCACAGATTTGAGTGTTTGTTTCTACATACTGAATAAACTTTTAACTGGGATATTTGGTTCTTTGAGTTTAATAGTATCATAGTATCAATTTTATATTTTAAGAATAAAGTATTCGACGTTTTTTTATTTATTATCCATTTAGGAATAATAATTTAAATTATACAGCAAATTTCCTCTTTATGATCTGCGAATTTATACGACAACGATAACACTTACTGACTTAAACACAAACTAAAATTACTTACACTTTCGTAAACTGCATTCTCTTCACGTATTGAAAGAATTTATAGATATTTCTGGAGGTTGTGCAATATTCTTTTTGTCTGAAATTCTAGGAAGAAATCAACCCTCGTTGCATTATAGGACAAATAAAAATTAGCAGCTGACCAGGAGTAAAAAACTATTTCGCAAGACTGGTGCTGAAATTTTCCATAAGGTTTCAATGTTGTAACCCTCCCTTTTAAAACAGATTCTCTTATCTTATTGTAACCAACCTAAGAATGAACTTGTCAAAAATCCTATGACCCAATGTTCAACAGTTCCCAGTCATATACAATAATAAAGTCATCCCCAAACTACTGTCATCAATCAGTGACGCTTTTTCTTAACCTCTGGGAATGCGACTGGACAATACATTTCATTATGAAAAGAAAATATTTCTTTCCATTTATATTTCTCAGGAAAATTTTCTTCCGTCTTCAACAGTAAATTTGCTGCCTGGGACCCAAAATGAATGTCCGGTTCCGCGTTACACATAATCTTTCGATCTTAGACAGATTTCCCGGAAATTTCTATGTTTAAAAATGTGGGACTCTGAAATGTTTCTACCTTAGACAGATTTCCGGCTTAGGCAGATTCCGGCTTAGACAGATTTTACTACACTGATACAGTGGCGCAGCCAGAATTCGGGTCTAAGGGGGGGTTTGAGTTTCTGATAAAGATGACTGCCGGTTATTTGAATCGCCGGTTAATAGAATCAGTACTAATTAGAATGTTTACTGTATAATACTTAAACTCAAAGAGCGTCTGTGTGGCCGGAAATCATCATTTTTTTTTAGCATGAAGCATCTAAGAAAAGTAATTTAGTTCAAATAACCAATTTTTACTTAACTGATTCATGTAATATGCACTTTCACAATTTTAAGTAGAATTTTCGCCATTTAATTGAATCACAGATTTTATTAAATGAAATCTGATTCAATAAAGTGGCGGATTCCGAAATGCGCCAAAACATTTAAATATTAAGTTTGGATTTCATTCATATAAGCAGCAATTATAGCGATCTTTCTCAGCTCTGGGAGGGGTTTTAACCCTAAAACCACCCCCTTGGCTGCGCCACTGCACTGATAAAAATCTGCTGTATTTTGCTGCAACTCACTCCCCTGCTTGTATAGAAAACGGTTACTTGGCCGTGAAATGGAGCTTTCTCATTGGTTGGAATAGAGATATTATATACAAGCGGTGGAGTGCGTTTGCAGCAAAATGCAGCAGATTTTTATCAGTGTGTATTCGGTCGTATGAAAATAGAAATTTATCAATATGTGATGTCGTGATACAAACTTTTTCTTAATTATTAACTATTTGCTTGAAACTTTAAATGACTTTCGCGTTACGATATTTTCACCGAGGAGACAGTTTCCAGCTTAAAAAGTAAAAAACGTATTTGATGAACAAAATGATTAGAAACTGACTGGTTGAACTGAATTTATTATGTATTTACCCTAATTGCAATTTTCATCTTATTGGGTCGATATAAGACAATGCAACGTTTAATAAAAAATTCCTATAATAATTTATTTATCATGCAGTTCTTTTCTACAACAGAAAATACAATTTAAAAAATATAAATAAAGTTTTATTACAAATAAATTGTCTTTGGATTTTTCTTTCCAACCTTGAAAATTGTCCAGTTAAGCCTTTTTTTTTTACAGTTGTTACGATGATAAAATGAAAATGATTTCCCTTCAAATGGAATGTTTATGAATGTTTACGAGACTCGTCGAATAGTTGGTTGGTTGGTTGATTGGAGTTTAATGGCACAAAGTCCCATTAGGGACATGCTGCGCCAAACAAGGATGAAAAGATTAAAAAGTGAAAATAAAGAGTGTGATTGTATAACAAAGATAAAAAAGCTATCTGGATGGGTACTCCATCCAGATATGTTCAAAGTGAAGAACGACAGTGAAGAGTACAAACCAGTAAAGCACAAAAAGTAAGTCTCATAAAAAGTAGGTATCTGGATGGGAATTCCATCCAGAATGTCAACTTATGTAAACAGGTAAGATCTAAATTTCAAAATAAAATCCGGAGTGTTTTAAAAAAGTAAAAAGTGCCCCATGGGGTGTTTCCCCAATGAGGTTTGTCAAAGTGGGTGATGAAGTATTAAAATATATCCTGTACAAGTGCCGGAGTCCCGGGCAGTCCGTTAAGAGATGATGGATGGTCAGAGTATCAAAAAGACAATGAGGACACATGGGTGCATCCTCCCTAAATAACAAATGTTTATGAGTGATCCTAGAATGTCCAATTCTCAGACGAGTAAGAAGAACGTCAATTTTCCTTGGATAAATCGCAGGCCAGGTCACAACTGTAGGTTTAATATGATGCAACTTATTATTGTATTCTAAATTCCAGCTTTCTTGCCATTTATTATGAATAAAATGTTTTATAATTAGTTTAATATCTGAGAATGGTATTTTATGATGTAATGGATTACGAGCAGGTTTTGCAGCCTCATCAGCTTTTTCATTACCAGGGATGCCCATGTGTCCAGGTACCCAGCAAAATAAAATATTATAACCACGTTTAGTCAAGTTAGTATAAAAATCCAGGATAGCTGAGACATAAGAATGTTTTTTAAAAGATTTTAAAGCATCAATAGCACTATTTGAGTCAGTATAGATGATGAAAGAAGTGATATGATGATGAGAGATGTGTACCATGGCCCTCTCTATTGCAATTAATTCGGCTGTAAAAACGGAGATAGGATGAAGCCGATAACTAAGGGTAACACCATCACAATAAACTCCACAACCAACAATATTACCATTCTTAGAACCATCTGTATATATGTCCATGTGATTACTAAAATTAGCACGGTGTGCGGCAAATAATTGTTTAAAAGCAATAGCGGCTAAATTCTTTCTCTCCTAACCTTTAAAAGGATGGAGAGTTGTAATAACAGGTGGGTTCCAAGAGGGATACATATGCAATGGACACGTGCTCACCTCAACATTATTCAAAGGGCTATTGTTAATGATACTTCTCATACTTACACCAAAAGAGGGGATGCAGGATGGGCGATGCTGATAAAGAATATCATTGTCAGTGCTTAAAATATATGTATGAAGTGGATGACCAGGATATGAAAGGACATGGTAAAACAATTCCAATGAAAGTTTTTCACGAGTATAGTGTAATGAAGATTCATTACAGTCAACATATAAACTTACAACTGGAGAGGTACGAAATGCACCAGAGCACACACGAAGTGCGCTATGGGGCACAGTGTCAAGTTTCTTAAGAACAGACTTGCAAGCGGAACCGTAGACCTGGCAAGCATAGTCAATTTTTGCACGGATCACAGAACGATAGATCTTAAGAAGAGAACCACGATCCGCTCCCCAAGAAGTATTAGAAAGAAATTTAAGTAAATTGAGGGATTTTTCGCATTTCGTCCTTAAATGTAAAATATGGGGTAAAAAGGTAAGTTTCTTGTCAAAAAATAGACCAAGATAACGAACATTGTCCACAACAGGGATTTGAGTAGAACCAATAAAAATTTCAGGATCTGGATGCAGATCCCTACGTCTACAAAAATGCACACAAGATGTTTTGTCATGAGATATAATAAAACCATTTTTATTAGTCCAATTCAGGATGCGATTGATAGCAATTTGCAACTGTCTTTCTATAAAACGAATATCCTGTCCCATACACATAATTCGAAAGTCGTCAACATATAAATCTCCTTTTACTGAAGGAGGAAGTTGATTGAGAATGTCATTTATTTTAATAGCAAAGAGGGTGACACTCAGGACACTGCCCTGGGGTACACCCTCTTCTTGTAAGTAAAAACTAGACAATGAACCACCAATTCGAACTTGAAATAGTCGAGTAGCAAGAAAGTTTATAATAAAAATTGGAAGGTTGCCGCGAAAGCCCAGGTTAAAAAGATCGAGAAGAATCCCATAACGCCATGTTCTGTCATAGGCTTTTGCCATGTCAAAAAATACTGACACCAAATGGTTGAGTTTTAGAAAGGCAGTCCTGATTTGATTTTCCAAATGGATTAAATTATCGATAGTAGATCTACCACGTCGGAATCCACTCTGAAAAGCAGCAAGATAATTGTTTGTTTCTAAAATATGCACGAGGCGGCAGTTAACCATTTTCTCAAGAAGTTTGCAAAGGCTACTAGAGAGTGCGATAGGTCTGTAATTATTGGGATTGCCAGCATCTTTTCCTGGCTTAGGAAAAGGAATAACGATTGCTCTGCACCAAGCATGTGGAAATTTTTGTTCCAACCAAATCCTATTGTAAAAAGAAAGGAGGTTATCTAAAGAGAGTGGTGACAGGTGCTTCAGCATAATGTAGGTAATCCCATCATGACTCGGGGCTGACAAGTGACTATTACTCAAACACTTGTTCAGTTCTGAGATAGTAAACGGCTGATTGTAGGGAAAAGAGTTATGAGAGTTAAAATTAATCCTGGTCATTTCAGTTCGTCTTTTGTAAGTTAAAAAGGGTTCCGGATAAGAATCTGAGCTTGAAATGGATGCTAGGGTTTTTCCTATTGTCTCAGCTATGTTCTTAGGAGATGTGATGGTTTGTCCATTATGATTTAAAATTAAAATATGACTTTCTGAATATATTCCCATGCATTTTTTTACTTTTAGCCAAAGTTCTTTACTTGAAGTGTTTGAGTTAATGCTAGATACATAATTAATCCAAGATTCCCGTTGACTTTTGCGTCGCACTCTTCTAGCTTCAGCCTTTGCTTTTTTAAATGCCATATAGTTAGTATTATTTGGGTACCTCCGGAAGAGACCCCAAGCTTTTTGTTGCTTTTTCTTTGCATTTTGGCAATCACTATTCCACCAAGGTTTCCTGTGCTTATGAGTAAAAGATGTTTTAGGAATGCTAGAATCGGCAGCACTGATAATACATTCAGTTATATTATCAAGTGCATTGTCGATATTTCCATCTATCATATTAGTGTGATGTTTGCAAGTGTAGTAAAAGCTGGCCAATTGGCTCTCTCATAAATATAACGGTTGATAAAATTGGAAGAATCCTTATCAGGAGCAGTCGGTGTTATAAAAATCGGGAAGTGGTCACTGCCGTGTAGGTCATTAGATACCCAGAAGTTCCAGAAGGGATAGAGCAGAGGAGAGCAAATAGTAAGGTCTATTGCATGAAAAGTAGGGGTAGGTTCATGAAAGTAAGTGTGATCTCCATTATTGAGCAGGCATAAGCCGTTGTCAGAAATAAATTTTTCTATGATATCACCACGCCGATTAGAATCCCTGTTTCCCCAAAGTTGGTTGTGTGCATTAAAATCTTCAACAATGATGATAGGAGTGGGGAGTTGGAGAAGTAGAGAATCCAGATCTGCAGATTGAATATTTTGATTTGGAGGTAAGTAAATAGTGCAAATTGTTATAAGTTGTTTAATATGTACACGGACTGCAACAGCTTGGAGATTAGTATTTAAAGAGATATGAGAATGGGGTACATTATTGGAGATGAAAAGAGCCACACCACCGATGCCCCTTCCATTAGCTGTCAAATTTTTTCGGTATGTTGAATAGCTGCGTAATTTAGCTTTGTCATTCGGCTTTAGATGAGTTTCCTGTAGAGCTAAGACTAATGGTTGATGGTCCGAGAGGATATTACGGATTTCGTCATGTTTATTGTGATACCCACGGCAGTTCCACGAGATAATATTAGTCATGAAAGGTGTTAAATGTGAATATCTATGTCATTTTCTTCAGAGACAGTAGACATGCTACTATCTCCATCGTCCAATTCTGCATCCGGCTCAGGATGAAGATCTACGGCATCGTCATCCTCCATAGAGACCTGTTTTGTATTGTTATTCTTAGGTGTTTTATTCTTTTTCTTTTTTGAAATACTTTCATTATGTGATATAGCGGATTTAAGTATAGGAATTTTATGTTTTTCTACATCAGATCTATGGTTCGATTTTAAAGGTGCTGTTTTAGTAATATTTTGAAGGCTTCTTTTATGGAGTTTAGGTTTAGGATACAAAGACTGCGATGATTTTGAAGAGCTATTTTGTGGTGAGTTAGGAGAAATGGTATTCAGTGATTTTTAGGAGGTAGATTTGGTTGATTGATTTATCTTACTAGACTTACTGTTCTCTTTTTGTTGGCAATTTGTTTCAGTGAAGGATTCAGTTTGTGTTGAATGATTGATAAGTCTTTTGGGCAGTTTTAGATAAAGCGGCAGCATAGGATAAATCAACTTTAGGTGACCTGGATTCAACTATTTTCTTTGCTTCCGGATATGATATATTGTCTTTAGTCCGTATTGTTTGTATTTCTTTTTCTTTTTTCCACATTTCACAGGTTTTTGAGTATGATGGATGATCTCCTTTACAATTTACACAGTGAGCGGCAGCACTACAATTGTCACTTTCATGATCAACCGTACCGCACCGACCACAGACAAGTTTACCCCGGCAATTTGTTTTTGAGTGCCCAAAGCATTGGCATTTAAAACAACGCAGTGGGTTTGGGATATAAGGTCTGACAGAACATGACAAGTATCCAGCTTTTATATATTTAGGCAGATTAGGTGAGTTAAAGGTAAGTATTATGTGCTTGGTAGGTATCTGAATTTGGTTGGCAGGTATTTGTTCATCTCGGCGATAGATTTTTATTCGTCTGGCAGCTATGACATTTTGTTCTTTTAAATTATCTATTATTTCATCTTCAGTAACATGCAAGAGATCGGGTTCAGATATTACACCACGAGAAGAGTTCAGGGTTCTATGTGGGCTAACTGAGACAGGGATATTTGCAAAAAATGTACATTTTTTCAGGTTATTGGCTTGTTTGCTATTGTTAACTTCAATAAGTAGGTCTCCAGATCGGATCTTTTTTATGGTCTTTGGTTCACCTATTAAACTTTGGATGGATTTTTGAATTAAAAATGGGGAGGTTTTGTCAAAGCTGCCTTCCTTCCTTTTAACAATGAAGAATCTTTCAGTACATAGGTCAGCATTTTGATTAGAGGTGAAATCCTCTACTCTCTCTGCCCAAGATTTCATTTGTTCAACATTAAGATTCACGTCTGACTGCAAGCCAGAACCGGATGCAGTTTGATTAGCATTTAGTTGTGGGGCTTCCACTTCGCATGTCTTATTTCCTTTAGTTGTATCCATGATTGAGAGAGAAATTAATAAAACGCCAGGCATCGGGCCTGGTCACCGACCCTTCTTCTTTCCCTTACTTTAGGCCCAGGTCTCAAAAGGGTGAAAACTATTCCCAACAAACTTCCACGTTTTTCGAACATTGGATTAAACTCGATAGCATCTCCAAAGCTCCAGTTCTTTTCCAGGGAAAATGGGTAGCCGTAGGTAAGCCTTTACAGCTCTGTCCAACCTACAGCCGGCCCTTACGTCGAAAGGAACCAGTCTTCTGGTAGCAATAGCCCCTCCTAACAACCACCATGCAAGCATGGCGCCCCCCGTACTCGGAACCGGAGTTCGGAGATGCCCTGCACCCTGGAACTCGAGATCTTCCTAAAAAGGAGGAAACGAGTCGATGAGGTTTAAAAAAAACCTCAACACCCAGAGTGTCTCACGTGAATATAAAAAACCACTATTGTATATAAAAAGTAATTACAGAGGGAGCTTAAAAAAAACTTGGTATATTTTTTGTCTTTTTGAGCATTTTTAATTTTTTTTTCTTTTTCCTTTTTTTTTTCAACAAAAGAACGAAAACAAAGTTAGTAAAAACAGAGAACTATGTAAACAAACAAGTTAGTGAAAACGACAAAGTTAGTAGAACAAAGAACTATGTGAACAGAAGGTTAGTAAAAAAACAAACAAGAACAAAGAGGGATAACAAACTGAAAAGAGAAGATTAAAAAGTGTGAAACAAAGAAAAAAGGATAGACAACTAAAAACGAGAAGAAAAAAGGAAAGGAGAAAGATCGCTCGGGAACCCGGGGTTGCGAAACCCGTAAATACCTAAAGAAGGTATTCCCCTGGGGGAGACTCGTCGAATAGAAACACTAACTATACCATTGTCGCACAGTTAAGATAATTTCCTATAACTGTCACTTCGCGTCTCCAAATTTAATTAGAAAAGATATTTCAATATTATTATTTTCCATGTTATCATTGTTTGATAGTTATCAAATGTCCAATACAGAAAGAGCATATAATTTAGTTCATAATTAGACATTTATAAAATACATTTATAGACATTTATACAGGGTGAGTCATAAATATCGAAACAATAGGCTATCTCCTTAAATATTGCCTCTAGACCCATACTTCCAATTGCAAAAACTCATAAAAAAAGTTGAAGTTTCTGATAATATAAGTTGCAACTCCATGGGGGGTCTAGTTGAAAAAATACGAAAATTAAATTTTTATACGGCCCCCGTAGAGCAAAATTCCCAATTAGGAAATTATTCCTTATCCATTCCTAAATTGAACAAAAAAAATTTCATCTCCCTATCTGAAAACCTGACAGAGATATCAAAATCTAAAATTCTCAAAAATTCGTGACTTACACCACTTTAAACGAAGCGTTTTTCATCAATTTTCAAAGCAAATAAGGGATTGTCCACAAATTGTAACGTTGTTATATATCGGTTTAAGACCGTGCCTCTTATTTGGCCATAATAAAGCAGCGTATTGATTTAAAATTGAAACCTGTTTCTAAAACATGTTGATCGTTAGCATTGAAAGTCTGAATAAATCGTAGTATTTAGGTCCGGTCCTAGATCGACCCATAGGGAAAGAAGTTCAGCCCGGCATGAAATAATGTTAAAATCATAATCCGGACCAGCCAGGAAAAAAAGCTTAAACCATAGCCGGCTCAGCCGTGAATTTCTACATAGTTTTTTACTTCAGTATAGTTTAAAATTGTTTTGCGTGCAGGAGTTTTGACCAAAAATATTTAATATAGAATTTCGTTTTTTATATTTATACTTTATATTATTAAAGAGGCTCCAAAGCCTGTGATATATTTATTTTATCTATAAATCTATGTTTATATGTAAATGTTTCACTTATATTTTATTATCGCTAATCCATATCCCGTGCGTTGAAGAATTTGAAAAATGTTATACAGTAAAACCTTTTAAGACGGAATCACATAGGAAAGAAAAAATACGTAATAGACAAATGCATTTCCTATGAAGGTTAAATGGAGTTTATTATATTCTCAGGTATTATTGTATTTATTTTGCATGCATCAACACATTTTCTGTTTAAGACAGAATTCCGTCATAGGCAGGTTTTTTTCTCTGGTTTTATTTTGTTTATTTTTTTGGCATTTAAATATACTATTCTTAAAAAAAAAAAAAAAAAAAAAAAAAAAAAAAATTAAAGTTTTTTTTTTGTTTTGTAAAATAAAAGCGGTTTTAAAATTTATGTGGTTTTCGTAAAAATATTGATTAAACCAAATTTTACTTATTTTATGTACGTATTAGTTCTGTGATTTAATTATGGATTGTTCGAGACCGTGATTAAAAATTTCGTCCAATGCAAGTCTAGGAAAAAGGTTGTTGTTGTTGTTGTATGTATGTCGGCCAATTATCTACACTATGGGATATAGGCCCTAAGGGATGGGATGCCCTTCCTTGGGGGTCTTTCTAGGGGAACCTAACCCGTATTTACGCAAGGTTCTAAGAAAACCACGGAAAACGCCGAACGGTTAGGCCGACGGTCGCGATTGGGTTCGAACCCAGCACCTACCGTCTACCAGTTTGAGGTCAGAACCTCTCGGCCACTGGTGGGGCCTAGGAAAAAGGAAGCAGTCCCCTCCGGTATGAAAAATACATTAGACCCGGATAGGCGAGTCTTCAGAAAAAAGTAACGTCACGGTCCTGATCTGACTTGAGCCCAGAATACAGATTTTTTGACAGCCTCTACCGGACGATAAAAAGCTTGAAGTTGAGAGAGCTAATTTTTTAAAAAGGACTTAATCTGCATCTCAGAAAAGCATTCTTTTAAATAACTAATGGCAGTAACACAGTACATTTCGCTTTTCTCTATAATGAATTTTTTTTCCGACTACTTCTTGTCTTTAAATTATTAAAAGTTAAGAATTGTTAAAGAAAAAAAGTACAAACTTGAAACATTTTTTAATTATTTTACATTAGTTTTGTTTAAAAAAATGAAAAATTATTTACTTTTGAAAATATGATTTTTTAAAAGTTTTTTTTTTTTAATAAATATTTTTAAAGCTCTAAAATAAATATTGAAAAACAAAAACCTCGAAACAAAACTAAAATCATATTTTTATTTTTAGTTAAATAGAAAGAAATTGAAATCCCATAAATAATGTTTGGAGTTATAAGGATTTTTAACTCTCACATTGAAACCAGTACTAACACTATGAAACTTTTTAAATTTTATGATAAATTTTAGTATGTGATTTTCTTAGCAAATTATATGGCTAACCATCAGAAAAAAGGAAAAAAATCAAAATTCTAACTCAAAAGACTCAATTCAACTCATTTTTTACGCGTTTCCTACAACTGTTAAAGTAACATTGTCTTTTGAATTGCGCGCATTTCAATTTGTGTCTAATCCCTTAAAACCTGATGAATTATTCAAACGGTTATAACTCCGCGAATTTTTAAGATATGACGATGTAACTTTTTGTGTATTATTCAGGACTGGACAAGCAAAGTTTCCCTAATTGGAATTTTTATCCTACGGGGGCTGTATAAAAAGTTAATTTTCGTACTTTTTCAAATAGACCCCCCATGGAGTTGCAACTTATCTTATCAAAAATTTCACCTTTTTTTTATGAATTTTTGCAATTGGAAGTATGGGTCTAGGGGCAATATTTAAGGAGATAGCCTATTGTTTCGATATTTATGACTCACCCTGTAGAAGACATAAAAGTATTTATGTTTTTAATTTGTGATGATATATTTATGGCGGCATATGGACACACAACAACAATTAAAGATCTTTTAACATGTTTTTGCACCACGTGTTCTTGAATTTTTATCAATAAATTACGCCCATAAGTGTTGTTTTTGCATGCTGCATTATCATGGTGCGTACACTCTTTGTAATTTCCAAGAAGGCAGGCAATATATTTTCAGATTAGAAAATTTCTATTTAATATTCCATTAGCAGAATTCGTAATCACCTAATTCAAAAGTATATATTTTAATCTTTTTTTCTGCGATTAAATAAGGCTAAAACTTCTATTATTTTTTTGATGAAATTGTACGCACCCTGTGCATTATCGAGGCTGAGAAAAATGAAAGGCTATCGCTGTGTTTTACGTGTACCTTTTTTTAACAGACTGATGGAGTCACGTGATGCTCAAATGCACCAATGCAGGTGTACGGAAAGAGTGACGTCACTCTGGCGGTCTGTAAACAAGTGAGTAATTGTGATCACGGATCTGACTGAGGGTTTCATTTACTAGGTCTTTTAAAACACTTTATCCTTAAATTAATAAATAAAAATTTCTAATTTCTAATTATTAAAATGTTACACAAATGACTGCACTATTATATTCGCATTTAATTAAGCAACATATCTTTCCATATAATGTTTCTATACGTTACATGTTTTCCCAATAGATGGCAGCACCAAAAATGTCAAAAGCATTTTATTTTGAAATAATATCTAAAAATACTTCAAAATGACAATTTAAACATTTTGTTTTTGTTAATAATTAAAAATATTTAGAATTCTCTTTTCAATTATTATAGCTATTTGACAAAAAAAAAAAAAAAAAAAAAAAAAAAAAAAAGTAAGTATAAAAGTAAAAATAGTTTTTAAAAACAAATTAAATTTCTTATGCCACTAATTTATTTAAATAATAATAAAAGTACAGTAGAACCCCGATAATTCGGATTAATTGGGACCAGACCCAATCCGGATTATCGAAAATCCGGATTATCCGGAGAATAAGAAAAAAATGAAATAAAATAAAATATACATACAGAAAATCACCTTTATGTTTAACTTATTGATTATTTACAGACAGTAAAAATGTTTACTTTGTAATAAAAAAGTTTGTAATGATTTGCTGTGCCAGTTTTCTATACCTTTTGTGAGCCGTACGATCACACATCTGCTTGAGCATAAGTAGTTCATTGGGTGTAATGTAAATCAGAAAGCTTAAGGTATTCTTCCGAAAAGATATCAGAAAAAAGTTTTTTTTTATTCAGAATACGACGATAAAACAAGTTTATGCAATTTAAATTAACCAAATCGTTTCTCCATCGCTTGACCAAACCGATCCGGATTATCCGGAGATCCGGATTTACGGGGTCCGGATTTGCGGGGTTCTACTGTAACATAAACTGCTAAAATGGCAAAGAATACGAAACTTCTTTTAATTAAATCCATTTTAATATGAAAATTTCAACTTCCAGCAACGGCACTTAAACTAAGAAACTTCTCTTTGCTAGCGAAATGCTTTACCTTCAAGCTATGACGTCTACGCGAAAAACATTGAAATTAAGGTTCTCTTTTTAAATTTAAATCGGAAAAATGAACGGATGACATTGAAAAAATTACTTAAATTAAATAATAGACTTTTTCAAAATTTTATTATTTGTCGCGTAACACGAGGTAAGTACACAAAATTTGAAGTCTCTGATTTATACAGCTTTTGTGTACGGATATGCAGACAGGGAAGTGTGATGAACAGGGTTTGGTCAGATGAACGAAATCCTAAAAAAGACACGTGGAATGCAATACGGTACCCTGTCTTTTTCGTTTGCCTCTTGCATTATTCAAAAAGTAACTGAACACATTTCTCAACAGCAATGTTTCTTATCAATATGATTTTATACGTAATTGTATAAATAAAATAGTACATCGTTTATTAGAAATAATTTAAATTACATTGTGTAACGATAATAGGGATGGGTGGAGTTATAGATATACAAAAGACGTACTCTTTGTGACCGCCACAAAAAGTGTTAATACTTTACAGTAGAATCCCGAGGCTAACTCGGGATTATTTTTCTTTGCAAAATTTGCTTTTGGCACCACTATTAAAAGAAAATAAAGTTTGCTTATATAATTAGAGCATTTTCGAAATTGTATAATTAAAGGTAACTTCTTTTTAAAAATTGGTGCCAATTTAATAAAATTTGTTTAAGAGAGATATTATAGGTGCACATACTCTTACAACATTGTTAATATAAGGATAGCACGCTTATGGAAGATGTTGGAGAAGAAAGGAATCGTACCACTCCGAAATGTTGACATATACAAATGGTTCTATAGCCTATCAAAGTATTTTCGGGAACACGTTTCATTCGGACTATAATACAATATCATACAGTTATTTTGTATTTTGTGATTTTGGAGTTTCAAACTGTTTCTATAATGATAATGCAAATAGTATTTGCGTATGAATTTCTTCTCATTTTTTAGAAAATTCGATAACTGTACATGTGTAAATCACTTGGTTTTTATCAAACAGCTATAAAATTTGATAAATCAATGTCTAGCAAGCAACTAAATTTTAGATTTAGCTTGAATACTATATTTGTAGGAATAATCCTGTGTTCGTGCACGAAAGTGTCAGATTTGGCAGTGGAGGAGTGTTGGTGTATGGTGGCATCTCCATTGACGGGCGCACTGACCTCTACATCATTCGAGATGGAGCTCTGACCGGTCGCCTGTATAGGGATGAGATCCTCAGACCTATTGTAGTCCCTTACGCTGCAGCAATCGGAGATAACTTCATTTTAATGGACGATAACTGCAGGCCACATCGTGCAAACCTGGTGGGGGATTTCCTTTTCGAGGAAGGAATCGTTCGAATGGAATGACCAGCGTGTTCTCCAGACATGAATCCAATCGAGCACGTTTGGGACGCTCTAGGAAGACGAGTTTCTGGCCGCCAACAACTCCCACAAACTCTCCAAAAACTGGAAAGAGCTCTTCTGGAAGAGTGGGGCAGAATACCCCAACTCGTCATTAATAGCCTCATTGAGTCCATGCCTCAAAGGTGTTCAACGTTGCTGGCCGCCCGTGGAAACCATACCCCCTTCTGAAAATGATTTTCTTTGAAGAAAACACCTTTTCTTATTCTTTTTTTCTCATATGCACAAATTGTGTTTTTTTCCTTTTGTACACAAATGCGCAATAAAATGCATTTTTTCTGCCAAACATGTGTAATTTATTCTCATATAACCTACTATGTCTGTCGACCATGTATCAATCAGCTAAAAAGTTTCCCGGATACAAAATCCACCTAAAACTGCAATATCCTTTAATTGTTTTGAGCAGTGTATTTAAAAAGTCTGTAAAGCTTTCTTTAAGACTGCATTCTTGTATTGATTCTTTTTCGAATATTTCAGAAAAAAATTATTTTATTTTAGAATAAAACTTATATAATCTGATGCAGAAATTTTCGTAAATATGATTAAAAAAAAAAAGAAACATAATCTTCGCAACGATTTATTTTAAATATTTTCTAGTTAAAACCACATTTCAGAAGTAAAATCAGTGAGCTATAAATAGTTAACACGCATACTTTTCTTTTACGAAACATTAAATATAACGAAGTGATTTAAACAAATTTGAATTGAAGAATATATTGTTTCCCGAACGCAGAAAAAATATTCACTTTATCTACCATTAATAAAATTTAAATCAACGATATTCAAGAAGATATGTGTATCTACTCAAGTATTTTTAACGCAAGAAAGTGTACTTACATTGATATTTAACATAAATACTAAAGACAAAGCATTCAATCAAGTTTAAGTAATTTAATGATGCCCCTGTGTATAATAATCTTACTCAAAGTACAAAGTATCCATTATCCTGATTGATAATAAATATTAGATAACAATGACGTTATAAAGCAGGTTTCTTAAAGTAATTTTCTTTGAAATAACTGCAACAATATATGTTGAAGTATATTCCAAGCTGAATCTAACAAATGTCATTTTTTTATGCTCCAGGTATCCTCATTTTTTTCTGTTCTTTTTCCCTTGTTGTATTAATGTAAGTATTATAAATTTTCCCTTATTTCATTAATATAATCATTATATATTTTCCCCTTATTTTATTAATGCAAGCATTACATATTTTTCCTTTAAATATGTTCCAATAATAAAATATTGGAATCTTTAGATACATGCTATATATTGTTTCCCAATATATTAAGAAAAATAAGGAAAAGTTTATTTAAAATATTTTTAAATGCTGGGTGAATGTATAATACTAAAAGAAAGTGTACATTTATTTTAAGTTTAAAAAAATAGATTTTTTCTCAGTATTTTATCTATAAAAACAAATGTCAGAGACAAAAAAAATTTTTTTTTTTGTACTAGTTTGATTTTCCGAGTTAAGTTAGCAACAAAGAATTAATGTCAAAGCAAATATAACCATCATAGTACAATGTCAAGCCTTTGCACTCTTTTGTCGAATGTGATACAAAAAAGTGATGTCCATATTACCGTATTTACTCGTGTATAACGCGCACTTTTTTTTCAAAAAATTAGAGCAAAATTCCTAAGTGCACGTTATACACGGAATATTTTTTTACTGTTGGATGTAATCCCATGATATACATATGAAATAAGAAATTATTCAAAGAAGACATAATCACTCGGGAAATCTTACTTAATTGAGGTATTACAGCATCTTTATTTGATTCCTTGCAATTTTTTATACAACAGAGCTAGTAACTTTATTTAAATGCTAATTACAAATTCTCATTACAGTCATTCACTCCTATTTCTTTCACTTACTACCTTACACGAAGTCTAAAAATGCATTTTCGCCTTGAACCAATGAAACAATGCAGTATGATTAGAAGTGCGTACTGGAGTCGTCTTGCTTCAGTTTACCTTCCGTCGAAGTCGATGAATCGAATGGCTGATTGTATAGATGGTTATCAAGAAAAATGGAATTTCAAGAAATTCCGTAACATTGGGATGGTCGGGTGAGTCTTAGGGTAAAGCGGTCTAGAAAAGCCAAGGGCCATACACATTTTTTTTTTTTTTAAATATAAATTAGATAAGGTCCTAAGAAATCTTTAGGGAAATATCGATAAAAATACAAAAAATAAATATAAATTAGTTAAATTTAGTAAAAATAACAGGTAGAAATAATAAAAATATCATTAAAAGAAAAAATTGCAAAAAATATCGTAGAAAAAGCAAGGGGATACGATGAATAACTTGATCAGCCAATGAAATTCAAGCAGGCGACCAATGAAATCCATCCGTTCGCAACCTTGAAAACAACAATCGTCCGATAAGGAAAAGCGATTGTTTTGAGAAGATTATGCTTCACTTTCCAACTGGAAAGAAGAAACATGACTAAAAAAGAGAAAAAAAAAAGTAAAAAATTAAACAATTTAGATAAAATAGCCAATTTTTAACGGAATGTGGATAAATTCCGAAGCCAAATGCAAAGGCATGAACGATGTCGAATTGATAAAAAGATGGAGAATAGATTTGAATTAAAAAGAGTGAAAATATATGAAAGTTAGAAATTTGGAAAAACCGCAACTATGCGTTTAAGGTGGTTCGTGCCGTCTTCTTTTAGAGGGGGGGGGGGGGGGCAAAATCTCTACTCAAGATAACAAGCGGTCTTTTTTTACCAACAGTATTGTTAATATTGTATGGTTTTATAGAACGCAACGCATCGTTGGGTATTAGAATACGATCTCTATGAAAGTTTTGTGCAAGTTTTTTAATAACTTGCGAAATCGGCTGAATTTTGTGATCGTTATGTATGACATCTTTCCGAACGAATGTAGTTGCTTTTACAATCTGTAAAAGTACCATTCCAAATAGATACCATTTTAAGGTCTTAAAATGGTATTTTGAACAGTTTGAAGCTTTTGAAGTTGAGTTTCACATACAGATCCCCAAATAACTGACCCATAAGTCATGGTGGATCTGAAGAAAGATTTGTATAACAGTAATTTATTAGGAAGTGACAGGCAGTTAATGACCCTATGCCTAGCTAAAAGGGATTTAAGGGAGGCGTTGGCCGCCACAGATTTCGATTTAGCATCGGTAATCTGTTTCGACCAATTTAATTTAGAATCAAGGTAAATTCCTAAGTATTTATAGTTAGTGACCCAGGGTATATCTTCATTATTTATAAAGTAAGATTAATGTCTGGGGTAATAGATCTCTAGAGAAGATCATGGCAGCACTTTTCGACGGATTTACTTTTATACGCCACTTACGCAATGAAATAGAAAGGGCCTGAAGATAGGATTGGAGTTGTTCAATCACAATATTTAGTGATGTGTTTCTGAAAAGTATGGCCGTGTCATCAGCATATAATGCTAAAAGGATGCGGGGGAATCTTTGGAATATCATTGATATATATGTTGAAGAGCCAAGTACTTAGGAATCCTCCTTGTGGAATTCCAGCCTCGATATTGCGGAAAGCGGAAATAGAGTGATGTACTCTGACAGAAAAGGATCTATTTTTTCAATATTTATATATAATGAGGATAAGTTGAGGTGGAACTTTAAGAATAATTAATTTATAAATTAGAGCTTCATGCCAAACTCTATCAAAAGTTTTAGCAATGTCTATGTTGGTTGGTTGGTTGGTTATATAGGGTTTTCTGGCCCAAGGTCCCTTTGGGGACATGCTGCGCCAAGACAAAGACAAAGTTAAAACATATGTTTATGAATAAGTATGACTTAAAAATCCAGCATCATAATGAGAACTAAAATTGAAAGTATAAAAAATACTAGCAGCAAGTCATGGATAAAAACAATGTAAGTGTACAAAATAATGACATATATAAATAAAATTGATTAAAAAGTCCACAGACCATAGTTAAAAAATCAAGTTATAATTAAAATGTGTAAACGTCAAAGTGATGATTGTTAAAATATAAACAATGTATAAGATGATACCCAAAAATACATAAAATAGTTTGAAGTACACAGAAATTAAAAAAGTGACATAATTGAGGCTTATATTCTTCGAATACGACATTTTCTTCGTCTTCACTCGAGTCGTATGATGCCGACTCCATAGCCTCTTCCACATAGGTATTCAATTGCCTTGGATCTTTGAGATTAGTGGTAGAAGGGCTATGACATGATTTTCTCTGTTTTTTCTTCACAGTTTGCCACTGTGAAGAACCCCGAATAGTTTTATTATCTTTTGTTTTCCGGATAGGTTTTACTGTTAGACTAGTTTTGGGTTTCTGGGAATTTGATGCAGATGAAGCAGGTGTTTTATCATTCTCAGGTTTGGTTAACTTTTTTACTTGACTTGATTTCTGCGATTTACTAGTCCAATATTCGGTTCTTACAGGCTCTGATGAAGGTTTCCAAAGCACTAATTTTGTCAAAACTCTGGTAACAGCGGTAGCGTGGGCATCACGGGTCTTCTTTATAATGTTAGATGTTTTTTCAGGTGAACAGCCTTGTGGAAAAGAGGAGTCAGTCTGAGTACTAATGTGTCTTGATTTAGATTACTGCTTAAGTAGGCTAGAGTAAGAAATTCCCACGGATGGGGTTCTGGATTCAACAACTTTACGGGCATCGGGGTAAGATAAATTCTGAGTAATTTTTAGTGTAAGAATTTCTTTTTCATGGGTCCATATAGGACAGGAGCGTGAGTATGATGTATGATCACCCTTGCAATTTGCACAGCGTTGAGACTTTTCACAAGTTTTACTGTCGTGGCCAACTTCTGCACAATGTGCACAGGTAACATTGCCACGATATTGGCTATTGGTGTTGGTATGGCCATAACGCTGGCATTTAAAACATCGGAGAGGGTTTGGTATATATTGCCGGACTGGGCAGTTCAGATACCCAGCTTTAATTCTTGTTGGCAATGTTGGACTATTGAAAGTTAGAATGATGTGTTTAGTAGAAATTATCTGCTGATTTCTACGGATGGTGATACGGCGTACATCAATGATATTTTGGTCTTTTAAATTTTCTAGAAATTCATCTTTGGTGGAGTATAAAAGGTCAGGTTCGGATATTACACCGCGGCTCGTATTTAATGTTTTATGAGTTTGTACTGAAACAGAAAAGATGCCTATTGTGGAGCAATTAGAGAGAAGTTGTGATTGTTTGGCTGCAGAAACCTCAACTAGCAAATCCCCAGATTGTAGTTTTTTGAGAGAATGACCATCTCCCAAGACAGACTGAAATGTTTCAGCAATGAGAAAAGGTGAAGTTTTTTTGAAGGAGCAATCGGAGTGGCTATCAGTACGTTTAATGATAAAAAAACGAGTGAAGGAAGAAGCCTGTACAGTTTGTTGCTCTCCACTAGGGAGAGAGAAAGAAGGAAATGAAGTTTTTCCATCCATGATATAAATAATAAAATTCAGACCCCGGCCGCACCACCCACTACCGAGCCCAACAAGGGGATGCACATTCGTGCACCAGTGCTAACCAGAGCCCATACGGTCACAAGACAAACCTATGTCAGCCTCCACCCTTAACGAGATGACTAGTATTTGCTCGATCACTTGATCCCTAAAGCCAGTGACAAAAGTCAGCTGACCAGCCGATTGGTACATACGGGACCAATATGCACCTCCCGTCTACCTGAAGCAGAGGCCAAAGCAGTGTGTTGGTTTCCCTCAACTACCAGGATCCCCCTTTCCAGGGACACGGGTCGCCACGCACGGCCAACACGTGGGTGGTTTACAATTCTCCATGAGTCGATATGCAGGATGACATCGGCTCATACAGAATTGCCCTCACCTCCGAAGAGGAAACCACAACGAGAGTGAAACAAAGAGGAAAGGAACACCAGAGGAGTAAGAGGAAAAGGAAAGGAGAAAGATCACTCAGGTGCCCCGGGGTTGTGAAGCCCGTGAATACCTATAGAAGGTATCCCCCTGGGGGGAGCAATGTCTATGAATACAGCACCAGTTTTTTGTTTGTTAAGGAAACCCTCGTGAATGAGTTCAGTTACTCTCCAAAGATGGTGGTTCGTAGAAAGTTTAGGTTGAAACCCAAACTGTTCAGGGATAATAATCGAATTGGTAGTAACGAACTCTTTCAGACGGTTTGAAAGTACGTATTCATAGACTTTAGAGATACAAGATAAAAGAGAGATGGGTCTGAAATTGGAAGGTACATGGTGGTCCTGACCAGGTTTGGGAATTACCACCATTGGGGTACCACCAGGGCTTTTTTCCAACAATCTGGAAATAAGCGTAAATTTAACATGGTATTTATTAGAAAAGTTAAGAAAAAGATAAAATTTACAGGTAAACACATTAGCATATTAGTAGAGATGCAATCGAGGCAGGGAGATTTATTCTTTTTGAGATTCCCAATATAAGTTACAACTTCCGAAGGAGTTGTAGGAGTGATTGTGTTATTGTGAGTTGTATGTAGAAACTCTTCAACTTTGGAATTCACAATGTCAGTCATCCTAGGATTAACCACATCTCTATTAAGTGTGAACTGGTTTCTAAGACTGTCATCAATGAGTTCAGCCTTGTCAGAGTTTTTATAGGCCATTCCGTTAGGGCCTAATAGGGCCGGAATGTGTGTTCGTGTCCTACGCATACGGGCCGTTTTCGACCAAATTGTGTTGTCAGAAGTCGATAAGGACTCAACGTAAGTGTTCCAACGTGAGATACTAAACTCCTTGATTGCAGCACTAATTTCGTGATTCAATCGATTAATTTGAGGCTTTAAAAAGGGATCCCTGAACGTCTGCCAATCCCGCCTTAAACGATTTCTGTCTCTTTTTAAGTTCCTGATGTGCTCAGGTAGTCGAAATCTGTCGACCACTCTCTGTCGCGGTTTGGCGACTTCTTTAAACGCATTTTGGAGAGTTTCTCCAAAAGCTTGAATTGAAGTCGTTACATCGTCGGCAGAGTGCATCTCATTATAGGGCGGCTCAGTATTCGAGAGAATATGAGCAAAATTGTCCCAATTAACCGAAAAGGCTTGTGGGATATCAAGATGATAATTCCCCACGTCGAAAGTGAGCACAACAGGTAAATGATCAGACGACAAATCATTCACTGCTTGAATAGTGTGCGGGAAAGGAAAATTGCGAGTGATAGCAAAATCTATTATAGAATGGGAATTATGGACTCTGTAGGCACTAAAATTTGCGCATGATTTTGATCTGTCCACTTGCAAGCTTTCATACCAGAGGTATTGGAGCGTCTAGTGCCCCAAGAAAAATGATGAGCATTAAAATCACCCGCAATGATAAAATTTGAAAAAGGGCGAGTGAGGTTAGATAGATCTTTGTCAAGCAGACGTTGGCTTCTAGAAGGAGCATTGTAGACGGCTGCAATCAGTAAATGGGGTATGGAGGGAAAATCTAGGACAATTGGAGTGGCTTCAATGCAGTCGAAATGGGGGATTTTAGCGTGAGAAGCATTGAGCCCTGATTTAACTTACACCGCGGTGCCACCGGAGGGGAGGGTGCCATTAGGAGGTCTGTCTACATGGAGTAACTCGTAATTGGCGACCCTCGTACAGTTAGTTACCCTGGGTGAAATGAGTCTCAGAGACTAAAATGACGTCTAAGTCCCTGCTATAAACAAAATCTTTAAACTCATTGGCTTTCGATCGAAGCCCGTTGGCATTCCATAAATTAACAGTTAAAAACCTCAAGCTTGAAGCTGGGAAGGTGCCGGAGAGGGGGGGGGGATCGGAGATGAAAAGAAAAAAGACAGAAAAACCTACGCAGAAAGGCTGGGTAGGTTATTGTAAATGATGAAAATTCAGTCTATGTCCATAAGTGCAGTATGGAGAACAGGTAGACTTTTTGGAAGGTTGCTAATACAACCTCTTTGCCAAATGTGCTTTCAAATTTTAGAATTTGGCTGAGAAAATCAGCGTCCGAAAGTGCACTTTTTTGAGGGGCCGATTTAATTTGGTTTGCCACAGAGGTGGCAACAGGGGGTTTAGCAACTGCGCTAGCTGCAGCACTCGCGAACGAGACTGCTTTATCCCCATTTTTGCAGGGAAAGGAAGCTGCGTTGTTTATAATGGGTTTTTTAGGATTAGCTTGATGTGCAACTTTTTAGTTGGCAAGTATTTGATTTTTTGAGAATTGGTTAGATTGATTTCCTGGGAATTTAGGGCAAAGCCGGTAGTTCGCAGGGTGGGATCCTCCACAGTGTACACACTTGCAGGGTTCTTCGTATGTTTTTGAGCATGTGCTTGACTTATGTGCTTGAGCACATTTGACACATGCCGGAAGGAGGGTGGCAAACTGCCTCCGAATGAAAGTACCCCTGACAATTGTGACACTGTATAGTGACACTGTATATATGATCCTTCCTACCACGATACTTTTCGAACTTCACCTGCAATCCCGAGATTTCGGTTATTTGAAAGATTGCATCTGTATTTTGTTGTTGCCTCGACACTTGAAATAAAAATGGTGGGAGGGCAATGCGGTTTTTAGTGTTACCCCTGTACATTTAGGTAATACTTAAGTTATTGAGTTCATTTATCTCTAGGGCTTTTTGAATAAGATTGATGTCAGCATTTGCTGGCAACCCTCGTAGAACAAATTTGAAATTTTTCTTATTTTCGAGAAGAAAACTACGATAATGGATCCTTTCCCCGTTTAAAGTTTTTTGGATATTTCTATATTCTATTTCTGTGTGAGACCACTCCCCTAAGGCTCGTTTCGACTTCTTGCTCCAAAGCTTGTATCTTGTCAAATGTGGAGGCTTTCAGCAGCTCTAATTGGTTGCATTTTCGCCTTGTTTTCTGGCCTCATGTAACGTTCGTTTCGACTTTCTTTACTGAAATTCCTTTGGTCTTTCTTCATTAGCGTATCAAATATACGGTGCGCGTTATATACGAGATAAAAAAATCGCCATTTTTCTTGTAAAGTATGGGGTGCGCGGTAAACACGAGTAAATACGGTAATACAAAGTTCTTAGCACAGTTGCTGTCCCTATTACAGTAATCTTAGTAGCATATTTCTTTAAAATTTTCCATAAAAAATTATCTTAAAGATTATTGCTTAAAAATAGAGGTAACCAAAAGAGATGAGCACTGTTTCATTATAAGCATCTTCATGGAATGCAAAAGGATCATGATTGTAACCTGTATGCATAATCATTCATAAAATTGGCCAAATCACTTTGATTTCTGAATATTTTTTTTTTCCAAGAATCATTTATGCATGTATGCTTAAAAGATTTGTAACCGGTTTCACATGACATTTTTTAACACGTTTATGCCAGCGCCGATATAATGCTGGAAAAAATTTAAGACCACATGCTAATTTTCTTCTTTAACCCTTTCGGGGACAGTGTCATTAAAAAAAGGACACATAATTTTTATTTTACTGGCACCCAGAATACTTAATTAAAATTATCCTTTTATAACATTCTTAAAAATAAGCAAGTTCGTATTTTTTAACAAATTCGTTTATAAATTTTGGCGTGAGTTGTTTATTTCAAACAGATTTACTCAGCGCCGGTAAGGGTTAAAATAAAGTTCCGAAGAGAATTATATGTCTTGAATTTAGACACAAATATCTGAACTAATACATGAATTTTAAATTTAATTTTAAAAGTTAAAACGTATTTTTTCTTCAAGTGTTAAAATGTTGTAATATTAACAAATGGAAATAAATTTAGGACCAATATCTTCTTTTAAATCTTTCATAATGAGATGACGTCATGACTGTAATATTTCATGCAGGACTCATCTGTGATAAGGTTTATAGACTAGTAGTCCCAGATTTGAAATTTTTGGATATGCACAACTGCTATTTTGATCGGGGTTTGACAGAAATCATTGAAGGAAGAATAAAATGTTTAAAAATGGGCTTTTTCGGATTGTGAACAGGCTGAAAGTCTGATCTGTTTGATCCAGTGTTGGATCACAAGTTAACAGACCAAAACTAATGGGGGGCAGAGGGGGCACGTGCCCTAGGTGCCAGGCGAAGGGAAAAGCACACGAAAAAAAATTGTACCTGTTGTATTTTGATATTTCTCGCGTTTATGTTTAACACGGTATTGTTAAACACGTCCTGTCTGGGTTATGCCAAAGCATAGAAGAATTTAAGGATATGGCATAAAGATCCTGTATAAACCGGAATCTTTTTAGATTATTTCCGATTCCACTTTATAATGAATTATGAATGATTAATGAATCAATATTTTACAAAAGAGAATACGTAGTTCAGTATTACATATTTTATTATTATGTATTTTAAATGAAGTAGGATATTAGGAAATTAGTAAAATTATATTTGTAAATATGCTTTACTGAGGAAAGGGGGGGGGGACGCCAAAATATGTTTGCCCTGGGTTTAGCATACTAACTTATGATCTTATGAAGGGAAGCATTTCTCATTTATAACATGAAAAAAATATATCACTTACGGCTCAAAACTTCTAATTTTGCTGTAATATATTTTAAATAAAATAGTATGATAGATTTATATAATTCAGGTATACCCATGCAATTAAAATTCTGCTTTTTCAATCAGTATTATAAAAAAACCTCCAGATTAATTTTAAGTGTGTGTTCAACGATTTCTCATTTTCAAAGGTTGCCAAGTCATAAAATTTTTCTGTCCTGTCAGAATTGCCCTTTTCGCATTCAGTTTATGCACTGGGTACATCATGTTAAAGAAAATCAAATCATGCTTACAATAAATAAATGAATAAAATATTTTTTTCTAGAAACCATGGTTGAATGTAGAAGAAAATAAAGTTGAAGTCCCTGTTTTTTTGTTGACAACATGAGGGATAAAGTACCTCAGCATTTAAGAAAGGTAATCCTTAAAGCTTTATTTTTGTTATATTTTAATTAAAATAAGACTAGTCAAATCTCCTGACTTCAGCAGAAGACTCTTAATTATCACATGTTTTTCTATACTCCTGATTTTTGACATATTTCTCCTGATTTTTTGCATATTTTAAAATATTCTATTATAAAAGACTACCTAAAAGCCGCACATAATTTACGAATGTAAATTATTAAACATTTAATTCAGATATAATTACAAAATTTGACCTTTTTATTTTATATCAATTCCAAACATATTTTAATTTGCAATTTTTGTTAATATTATTGAATTCATGTTTTTTCATGAAGGAAAATTAAACTTCTTTCCGAAAAATTCAAAATATTGCTGATATCACTGATAATTACAATCTTCTTACCAAAAATATTTATGTAATAGTCAAGTTTTTTTGGTTATTAAATCTCACTAAACCTGAAATAAAACTTCCTTATTTTATTATTTTGGTATGAATTACTAATGTGCCTTTATAAAGCAAGTTTAATAGATTAATTTAGGGAAAATACATTTCATCTTCATAATGAAAATGTGATCATACCTTGTTGATTTTTAACTTGAACTTTGTTTTTAATATTTTAATCATTTTAAAAATTGTGTAAATTTTTATTATTTTAGTATATTACTTATTTCAATTTTTTATTATATTGTAAGCATTCCTTATAGTTACAATTGTATTATTAATTACATTTAAATTGCTGTTTTAAAAATTTAAACAAAGCAATGACCAGAAATTAGTAAAATTCTAAAATCCGCACAACCTCTGGTCCCAAGCTGTGCGAGTTTGACGGAGTCTACTGTATTTTACAATCAAATGTATTGTGATTCAGAAATGCAAAATTCCAGTACTAGTATAGGTGTAATTATTCTTTAGTGTGATTGATTATAATAGTATTTTATGTTAGGGATGCACAACCTGTGGCCCGCGATGGGTTAATGTGCAGCCCGCGAGCTTCGTCAATTTACAACTGGAAAAAATTGCAATTTTTGTGCATAGATCGCTGAAAAAAAATCGCAAATTTCGTTAATTTATCACGGAAAAATATAAAATTTCGTCTGTTACTTAAGAATCGCAAATTTCGTCAGTTTACAACTGGAAAAAAAGGCAATTTTTGTGCATAGGTCGCTGGAAAAAAAAAAAAAATCGTAAATTTCGTCAATTTATCGCAAAAAATATATATAATTTCGCCAATTACTTAAGATTCGCAAATTTCGTCAGTTTATTGCAGAAAAATGTAAAATTTTGTCAGTTACTTAAGAATCGCAAATTTCGTTGACTGAGTAAAGAAAACTCCAAACTTCCTTGATCAAGTGCGAAAAAATAGCGAATCTTGTCGAAGAGGCTCTGAAAAATCGCGAATTTTATTCATCAGGTATGGAAAAATCAAAATGAAAAAAATTCGGGCATGAGAACTCGGAAAAAAGTAGCCAATTTCGCCGATCAGGCACAAAAAAATCGAGAATTTAGTCGGTCGGATGCGAAAACTTGGGTATTTCGTAGGGATGCACCGAATATTCGGTATCTATTCGGTTACCGAATATTCGGCTTGGCCGAATATGAAACTGTTCGGCCTGCCGAATATTCGGTATGGCCGAATATCAAAGTATTCGGCCGAATCCAATACTTAATAAAACCTTTTAAAAACTTTTCACTATTTCTACTTTTAACTGTAAATTTTTTAATTTATATTTAAAATAATTAGAAACAAAATCATTTTAAAATAAAATAGAATGTTTTTACATTATTTATTTGCTGTTTGTAAAGTGTAACTTAGAAAATTAACCATGAGAAGGATTAAAATGGTGATTTATTAGGATTCTCCTTAGGGATAAATTACGTGGTCATACAAGTTTCTAAATTTTGTTTAGTAAATAATCTATTTCTTGCTTTTCCTCAAATAAAAGTCCTTTAAAAGAAAAAAAATCTTTTGAGATTAGTAATAGCTATCAAGGCAGATAATTTTTGTTCATGAAACCATAATTATAATCAACTTATTGAGTCATACGTACATTGTATTTCATCTCACTCTAGGTCAAAATTTGTGTGTTCGTTTATTACATTAACAATAAATAAGATAACATATTTTCAACTCGCATGCTTTGATTTCTGTAAAATATGATATGATGGGAAGGGTGGAAAATACCATCATTCATAAGAAAAGAACTATGAGCCAAACATACCTTTATTCAGAATTAAGTTGAAAGTATTTGTACTTTATATTGAAAAAAAATCTGCCTTGAGTTATTTAAAAAGGACAATTATCAGACTGTAAAATTTTTCTTCATCCATTTTTTCATTATTTGATTTTAAAATGTTTGTTTTGATTCGTAGAAAATTTTATTAATTAAAGTTTCATAACTGCACTTCTTAAATAACTCAAGGCAGATTTTTTTCAATACTAAATGCTCTTATAAAAAGCTCTTGTTCATCAAAATGTAAGTTTCTTTTATTAAATATTATGTAAAACTGTTTTAAAAAGTAACATTTTAATACCTTTAAATTTTGAAATTAAAAGAGTATTTGGAAAGTCGAATATTAGGTATTCGGCCCAACAATCACTATTCGGCTAGCCGAATATTCGGTGTTTGGTTCACCTGTCGGCCGAATATTCGGTATTCGGCCAAAATCACTATTCGATGCATCCCTAGTATTTCGTTTATTGGGCAAGAAAAAATTGTCAGTTTTGTTGATATGCACTAAACAGTTGCAAATTAAATTAATAGGCTATTATCACGTGAAAAAAAACAAGAATTTCGTTGATCGGGTTAAAAAAATCGTGAATTTTGTTGATCGGGCTCGAAAAAATCACGAATTTTGTTTATCTGGGATGAAAAAATCGCGATTGTCCGCGGAAAAATTGTAAATTTCAATGATCGGCAGCGAAAGAATAATGAGTTTCTTTAGTTTATCAAGGGGAAAAAAGCGTCTTTCATCCTGCCTCGTAAAAAAATGTAGATTTCGTCAAAGTTAGTTAAAAATCGCAAATTTCGTTGACTGAGCACGGAAAATGCATATTTCGTCAATTAAGGTCGGAAAAAGTGCAAATTTCTTTTGTTGGACACAGTAATATGGTGATTTTTGTCGATCATACGCAGAAAAACTGTAAATTTCATCGATCTGTTGCGGGAAAATCACAAATTTCATAGATTATGGGAGAAAAAAATAATAAATTTTGTTAATCAGGTGCGGAAATATCGTAAATTTTCTCGATCGGCTAAATAAAAATAGCTAATTTTGTTTATATTGCACGGAAAAATTGCGAATTTCATCTATCATGTGAAAAAAAATCGCGAATTTCGTAAATCAACTTTGTAAAAATCGCGAATTTCGTCAATTGAGTTCGTAAAAATCGTGAATTTCATCGATTGGCTTCTTAAAAACTGCAAACTTCACCGTTTGGCTTTGTAAAAATCGCTAATTTTGTTGATCAGGCGCGGAAAAATTGTGAATTTTCTCAATTGTCTTCATAAAAATTGTGAATTTCGTCAATCAGTTTTGTAAAAATCGCGAATTTTGTTGATCAGACGCTAAAAAAAATGGATAACTTCGCCGTGTGAAAATTGTGAATTTCATAGATTGGCTTTCTAAAAATCATGAATTTCGTCGATCGGCTTTGTAAAAGTTCCAAATTTCGTCAATCGGCTTCCCAAAAATCGTGAATTTTGTTGATAAGGTGCAGAAAAATCGGGAATTTTGTCGATCGGTATCGTAAACTCACAAATTTGGTTGATCATGAGTGGAAAAATTGCAATTGATTATTCGCAAAAAAATCGGGAACCAAAAAATTGATCAAGAACCAAAAAATCTTGTTGACTGCCTTCTTTTCTCTCCTTCGTTCATTAAGTACACATTTTCTTCAACACCAGACACTTATGGCTTTTTTTATAACTTTTAATAAAAAATATTACTATCCTGATTAAAGTCAAGGAATTTTGTTACATATTAAAAATAATCCTTGCTATGTCTGTTATATATACAAACGTAAAAACAGCTGATGCATCCTTACCAACTGAATTGTACATTTTAACTGGGTAAATAAACTTAAAGAGGTAGCCCCCCATTCCCACTGAAATCACATTTTTTATCTAGATCTAATTCTCTCCATATTATTGATGTGGCCCTCGACTATCCAGACATATTTGTATGTGGCCCTTCTCTTGAAAAGGTTGTACATCCATATTTTATGTGATAAACTACATTTAGATTTTTAATAAATTATGATGGATTTTTAAGATTTTCTTTTTAAGATTTTTCTTTTTAATGTTTTTGCATATTTTGGATTATTATTACACTCAAACCTCGTTAACATGAACACGCTTAACGCGAATCACGTTTAACATGGACTGTTTTCACAATCACTTATAAAAACGAATATAAAGGTTTGATACTGATAACATGAATTACTGTTAACATGATCAAAATTTTGATTCCCCTTGAGATTCTTGTTAACGAGGTTCAACTGTAATTTGATTCATTTAAGTCTTATTTATGACTAGATGACCCGCCCGGCGTTGCCCGGGTCATTGATAATAATATCAAACAAAGCTGAAATTTGTGATTTTATCTCAAATTCAAAATACATGGCCACTGACTGTGAGAAAAATCGGTTAAAAAAATAAACAACTGAAATCAGAGTAACAAATAGTTAAAACGACTTCAATGGAAAACGGAGGTGGAAATATGTGTTCAACAATTGCGCGATTTTCGTGTTAAAATGCTGATTTTTATCCGTCAATATCACTGTTCAGTCACGTAACTTTTTATTTTTTTCTCATCGAAATCCTAAGTGTAAAAATTTGATTTTCAAACAAATTATATCACTCCTAGATCCGACTATACCTTGATTAAAATCGATAACCAATGATTAGGTAAAAGGTTAATATATAGTAATGTAGTTCCACAGTACAAAATTAAGTATATTTCAATCAAAACATGTGTTATGTTCAACCTGTGGATAAAATCCTAACCGTAACCTAATTGTACTGTAATCGCAACCTATCTGTAACCTAACTGCATTTTAACCTGAGCCAAACTTAAATATATCATAAATGTAACCTAACCGTCACCTTATCATAACTTATCCGTTTTTTGACCGTAACTTAACCGTAACTTACCTTAACCTAACTGTAACTTAATCGTAACCTAACTATAACGTAACCGGAATTTAAATATAACGTAAGACTAACCGTAATATAATTGCAATCAAATTGCAACCTAACTATAACCCAAATGTAACCTAACTGTTACCTAACCGTAGCCAAATTCTAAAATTAACAAGAACTATAAACTGACACTCCACGTACGTGCTACAAAGTACTTTAGTTCCACTTTTCATCGCTACAGGACGCAGTATGTTTTGTATTAAAATCCGATATGGATCACCGCCATCTGCGGTCGGATATAACAGGCGTGCAATGCACGTTTTTCAGAATGCTACAGTTTCACTTTCCATCACCAGAATGAGCATTTTTTCGTAAACAAACCTAAATTCGAACGGTAATCCGATTTTCATTCTTTCTGTAGATATACTACCCAACGGGATGGGGATACAAATAGCAATTTATGAAATTTTTTGAAATTTCTATTCGGAAATAATGATAACCACCATGCAATTAAGAGTCCATTATTAATCAATAAGAATCTCCTACATTGCTGCTGCATGCTCTGTAACATGTGTTAGTTCTACTTTGCACCTCCAGGAACTCACTAATTCCTTAATAAACCTATATCCGAAGGAAACTCCAGTATCAAGTTTATTCGTACATATAGTAGTCGAGAGGGTGGGAAAACCCAATAAGAATTTAAGAAATTTAGTGAAATTATTGTTCGGAAATAATCACTACTTATAAATTAAGAATTCTGTACGAATATCCTGCCCAGATTCCCACTACCTGCAGCACTGTATGGCAGGTGTGCGTTAAACTCGGAATAATTTTTAGTATTTAAAAGCGAAAAAAAAGAACAATGAAAAAATGTGCTTAAAAATATCTATAAAAAGTCATGCATCAGGCGCAGATTATGAAACACTATCCAACACATTCAGAATAATGTAAACAAGTTGGAAATTGCACGTAAAGCGTAGCAAATGAGGTGAGTTCGTTGATAACGAAGTTTTAAAATATTCAGATCTTGCTGATATAGTAGAGCGAACTTTGGATACAGTATAGTGGTCGAAATCTTTGTGTTCTTGTAAATATGCAGGGAGTAATTTTTATTATACTTCATTAACGTATATCTTATTTATAAAATGGGAAGTAGTTTAATATAATTTAAACACCCCCCAAACAATGTTTCCCCGTATAACATTATTTAGTGGAATACATTTGTGTGGCCCTGTAATTTAATAATAAATATTCTTTGCATCACAGATTGTACAAAATGTATTTTTTAGTACATATTTCATAGATTCATGTCAATTATGTTATATTCAAATGAGTGTAACACCATTAAAATGCATTTGAAACTTTTTCCCCCATTGACCGTAATGTAACGGAATACTTTTGATTGTCCTTGTAATTGATCTATCCATCCGATTTTCATGAAATTTGAAATGACTCGACAAAATTATGTAATAATTATGTATTTTAAATTTCAAACGATTCGGTTGGGTAGTTTTGCGTTGTTATATGCGGACGGACAGACAGACAGACAGACGGACAGACGGACGGACTGAGCGACAACAATAGGTGCTACGTATTTACATAATTACGAACGCACCTAAAAACTGCCCCGTTTAAAAAACTAAAATATTACGTCTCATTTCACCATGTGAAAATATGTTAAGCATTTCAAAACCAAATTTCAGCTGTTCCCATCTACATTCGGAAAATGATCCGAAAATTTTAGCAGCCCTGTATGTGATACATCGATATATATATATTAACAACATGCATTCCGAAATTTAATTCATTTAAGAGAGACACATATTTCAATTGAAAGTTCCCCTTCTGCAATATCCTCTAATGAGGAGAATGGTAGGCAAATACTTTTGTGCTGCCCTGTATATGATGTATAGATTTTATTTGTGAAGAGTAATGTGGAAAAAACTAATTACATTTAAAAGCGCATACCGAATTTTAAAACGTACTCTCCGGCAATTATTAATCAAAGAGAGTAATGTAAACATTTCTTTTGTGTGTCCTTGTAAATTAATAAAAAAAAATGCTATAAATGCTCTGTTTTAACGTAACCGCCGTTAAATTCATTGATTTATATTAGTTTGAATACACTAGAAATAGCGGACTGTCATGTGTCATTAAAGTACGCTCCTAACGATTTTCCCCATATACCATATTGTAATCGAACCCTTTTGAATGTCCCTGTAAATGAATCATTCGTCATACATTCTTCATATGGAATACCAAACATGCTTTCGTGACCCTAAATAAGCTTTATCAATTGCATGAAAATTCGACTATAAATATAGTCAGATTTTCATGTAATTGATAAGGCTTATTTAGGGTCACCAAATACGGCAGTTAGAGCGTGGACAGACGGACCGACAAACCAAATGCATAAGCGCGTTTCAATTTTCTTGGAAAGTGCTAAAAAGACAGATGTTTCTTAAACTACGATAATTTACTATAATCACGATGTAAAAATACTCGATAACCGCTTGCAAGTCGCCCAATGCTCTTTTATCTTTAGAAACATTCGAAAACAATTTATTTTCCATTTACAATTTATTTAATATGTAAAGCATTTCAAAACCGAATTTCAGCTGTTCTCATTTACATTCGGAAAATTATCCGATCTTTTTAGCAGCCCTGTATATGATATAGAGATTTGTATACATTAACAATATGCATTTCAAAATTTAATTCATTTAAGTGGTACATATATTTCTGAAAATTACACTTCAGCAATTTCATCTAATAAAGAAAATGGTATGCAAATACTGTTGTGCAGCCCTGTATATCAAGTATAGATTGTATATACAAAGAGTATTATCCAAAAAACTAATTAAATTTAAAAATGCATACCGAATTTTAAAACGTACTCTCCAGTAATTATTACTCAAGTACAGCATTGTAGCTGATTTCTTTTGTGTGTCCCTGTAAATTAATAAAAATTGCTATGATTTGTGTGTTTATTTTAATCGTAGTGAAAACAGGTGATAAATATCCGTTTCAATACATTTGAAATAGCGTGATCTCATTAAAATACACTCCAAACAATTTTTCCGCATATACCGTAATGTAATCGATTTCTTTTGAGTGTCTCTATAAATGAACTAATATTCGTACATATTTCATATGCAATACCAAACATGCTTTAATGATCTTAAATAATCTTTATCAATTGAGTGTATTTACGGGCGTTACAGTGTGGACAGACGGACAGACAAACCGGATGCATAAGTACTTTTCAACTTTGTGCTAAAAAACACTTCTAAGATTAAAATAAAATATATCATTAATATTATCGAAAATGAGAATTTAAAGTATATTTAAAATACTGCTACTCGCAACAGCAACATAAAGCATTCGAATGCAAGGAATTATTTTTGCCAATTCTCTCTCTCTCTCTTATCTCATTTTCCATGAGACAGTTATGTAGTGTATATGGCGCGTAGCGCCATGTATACTAACATGATCATTTTTGCCAATTTCTAATTTTTAGTGGTAAAAAAGCCAGTAACATCTTTTCTGATTATTTATTTAACATTTAAAAACCATATGTCTTGCTATTTAAACAGATCAGTTTCAACTACGCAATTATTACCGCTCAACCAATGAAAGTTGAGGAAAAAACAGAAAGACGAACAACATGAATTCCAGGTTGTGAAATTCGTTGTTAGGTTCTGACGTCATTTGAACTAATCTATTCTCTTAAACATTCATTATTATTAAATGCGTTTCCAAAGCAAGTGTTTCAATTCCGTGCTAAAATGTAAAGTTTAGGTGAAAAAACAGCCACTTTTGAATGATTAATCACTCAAATTCGTTTATTTATTCCTCTCTCAGCTTTTAAAATTATTTTTGTGAAAGTTTTGTTTAATCAATCAACCTAAAGCAAGCGGAAAAAGAAACGTATTTTTATTAGTGACTCTGTATGAACCAACCAACCGAAAATGAGCGTTAAAAAAATACGGTGAAAAAGGGGGAAAAAAAGTCATATTTTTTATGAGAGTGAGGTTCAAATTTTAAATAATTACTCAGTTAATAATTAGAATTTCGAAATTCTGAAGCCCAGGTGCATCAGGAGAGATTTCGGGCTACTCCCAAAAAATTTTTGAACCTCCTACATGCTGTAGATTTTGCTAGCCATCGCAGACACACACACACACACACACGCAGACAGACAGAGCGTTTTGTTCTTTTATTAGTCTAGATTTTTACTATAGTTTGATACATATTTAGTAAACTGCTACCTTCCCTGTAATATGTAGTTAATTTAAAATATGTTAAAACTTCATATCGCTCGACTACAAGAAAAGTGATACATCTCGCAGAAGTTCATTCTGTGTTTTATTCCACTACTAGCTGACCCGCCCGGCGTTGCCCGGGTCCGTATTAACAATATTAAAGAACTTGAAATTTGTATGTTTTTATCGTTAACTCGAAACATGTAGAAATGCATTGTCAGAAATACATGGCCACTGACTGTGTGAAAAATTGGTTCAATAAACAACAACTAATATTAAGCTCTAAAAATATTCAAAATGAGCAATGGGAGGGAATATGTATCCAACGATTGCGTGATTTTCGTGTTAAAGTGTTGATATTTACCCGTAAAAATCACAGTTAAGTCATGTAACTAATTTTATTTTTATTTTTTTTTACATAGAAATTTCAAGTGAAATATTTTGAATTTCAAACTAATTATATCATTCTTAAATCCCACTATACCATAAATGAAATCGATACTCGATGGCAGCTAAAAGGTTGGTATATAATATTATAATTTCAGAGCCATTTAACAAAAGTAAGTGTTATTTTTAATCAAATCATGCGTAATGTTCACTCTTTGGATAAATTCCTAACCGTAAACTTTTGTACCGTAACTATAACCTGCCTGTAACCTAACTGCGCCTTAACAGTACCCTACCGTAAATTAAATATAACATAAATGTAACCTAGCCTTCACTTTATTGTAACATATCCTTATTCTAACCATAATATAAATGCAATTTAACTTTAACTTAATCGAGATCTAACTGTAACCTAACGGGAAATTAAATATAATCAAAGACCTACCATAATGTAATTGCATCCTAAATGTTACCTAACCATATATTGGGTTCATGTCCATGGAAATTATTTTGTCTTATTCGGATCTGGTTATGATTCATTAGAATATTTTTGTCGGGATCAGATTTCGTTCGATTCAAATTTTAGGTATTTTTTTAAATTGAATTTTAATGTTCGGTTCGGATTCATATCCATGGAAATTATTTTGCCTTACTTGGATCCATTTATGGTTCTGTGAAATATTTTTGTCGGGGACAGATTTGGTTCAATTCAGATTTTGGCTTTTTCTTCAAATGGAATTTTCGGGTTCGGGTTTTCTTGCGTGTTCACGGAAATTATTCTGCCTTGTTCGAATAAGAATATGCTTCACTGAAATATTTTTTTTTTTCAAGTTCAGATTTGGTTCAGAGCAGATTTCGTGATTTTTTTCAAAGAAATTTTTAAGGTTCAGATTCGGTTCATGTGTATGGACATTTTTTGTCTTATTCGGACCCGATTACGGTTCTTTGGAATATTTTTTATCAGATTCAGATTTGGTTCGATTCAAATTCCAGGTACCGTAATTTCGGGTGTAAAAGCCGCGGATCAAACAACTCTTTTTTGACCCAGAAATCTTATTTAGTGATTGAAGACAAATATTTACGGCGATTTAAATAGTTATTTTTGTGTCTCAAAAAATTCTGGGTCGAAAAAGGATTGTTTGATCTGCGGCTTATACACCCGAAATTACGGTATTTTTTCAAATAGAGTTTTTAGGTTCGGATCTCGTTCATGTCCACGGAAATTATTTTGTCATACTCGAATCCAGTTATGATTCTTTCGAATATTTTGGTCGGATTCAGATGTGGTTTGGGTCAAATTTCAGGTTTTTACAAATCGAATTTTTTAGGTTCGAGTCGGGTTTATGTCCATGGAAATTATTTCGTCTTGCTTGGATTGGGTTATAGTTCTTTGGAATATTTTTGTCGGGTTCAGATCTGGTTCAATTCAGATTTCGGGTTTTTCTTGAAATATAATTGTTGGGTTCGGGTCTTCTTGCGTTTCTTCTTGCGCACGGAAATTATTCTGTCTTGTTCGAATAAAGACATGCTTCACTGGAATAGTTTTGCCAAGTTCAGATTTCGGGATTTTTTCAAAGAAATTTTTTGGGTTTGGATTGGGTTCATGTCCATGGAAATAATTTGTCTTGTTTGGATCCGGCTGCGTTTCTTTGAAATAGTTTTGTCAGATTCAGATTTGGTCCGATTGAAATTTTTGGTATTTTTTCGAATGGAAGTCATAGGTTCGTATCGGGTTCATGTCCACGGAAATTATTTTGTCTTACTCGAATCCGGTTATGATTATTTCGAATATTTTGATCAGATTTAGATGTGGTTTGGGTCAAAGTTCAGGATTTATCAAATGTAATTTTTAGGTTTGAGTGTGGTTTATGACCACGGAAATTATTTTGTCTTGCTAGGATCGGGTTACAGTTCTCTGGAATTTACCGGTTTCAGATTTCGCTCGGATCATATTTTGGATTTTTTTAAAAGAAAATATTTAGGTTCGGGTCATGTTTTATGCTCCCGAAAATTATTTTTCCTTGTTTGGATCGGATTATGCGTCATGTGAACATTTTTGCAGCATTCAGATTTGGTTCGGATCAGTTATCAAATCCATAGTTTTTTTCAAACAGAATTTTTAGGTTCGGGTCGGGTTTATACTCACGGAAATTTTGTCTATCACGGATCGGAGTGTGGTCTGTTTTTTGGGATCGGGTTATGTTTAAATTAGTCTGAACATTAAGGTTATAATCAGTTTTGCTACTATTCTTTTTATGGCTATTTCTGATAAATAATTTACTTTGCTATTTGATAATTTATTATGGTGTATGAATCGTTTGCGGATTCGAACAATTGTACGCCAAACAGCTATATTTTATTTTTGTTTTAAAACCAAATTAAAGCCATAATTTAATTTTAAATTGAATAGAACACATTTAAATTTAATCAATGATTAAAAAAATAAACTCCTAGAAAAGTGTTGTGCAATTTTTTTTACTGCAGCACAGCTAATGACTCATACATTCTAAAGTTCGAAACGCTAAAAATCTGAGTACAACCATTACAGTAAAAAGAAATTAATAGAGTGGCAGTATAATGTGTTGGGGTAACGCCAAAAATGTAACTCTAAAATCCGTTACATTATGTGCAAATAAGCACCAACTAAACCATGTGCTTTGACACTCCGATCAATTCAAACTGTTTAAAACCCGTATTTCTTTGTTTTTGTTTTTTACCTTTTAAACTGTTATTTAAAATATGGCCAAAATTTCGTTTAAATATAACATTTTGTGCCATTATTGGCTGTAATACACTATTGTAATGCATAAAAGATGCGAATAGATCAATCATACACTGTAAAAAATATAACAATTTTGCTGCATCGCCACTCCACCGCTTTTATAGAAAACGACTACTTCAGGCTATAATGGAGCATTCTCAGTGGCCTAAAGAGTGATATTCTATAAAAGTGGGGGAGTGACGATGCAACAAAATAGTCATATTTTTTACAGTGTAGAAGCATTATTTAAGATTTTGCCTCAAAAGTTAACATTCTTTCGTTAATGTCTTAAAATCGTCTGCACTCTGAAATTTAGATTACAGATTAATATTTGTTATTTAAGTTTTACTACATGATTTTAAAAGAATGTTTTCATTAATATATTTTATATATTGACATGAATTATTAATATGTTGTTAAATCATAAATATTTTTCATCTACGTTATAAAGTATTAAAAAGTTCTGAAAAAAAAGAAATTTTTTAGTAATACAATTTTTAATTCAAATCAAATGTTTTCAATATTTTATTTAATTTCATTTTGACATTTAATTATTTCTAATTTTCCAATTTCAATTATTTTAAAAGCAAACATTTATTTCAATAATTAATATAATAGAAAAAAAACATTTTAAAAAATTACTATTTCTTCGTAAAATACGCTTCAGCTGTAATTCCTCTTTCTTTCAACTCATCTTAATACAAAATTCCTTCCTCGTGCATTTGTTTGAGACAGTAAAATTTCAGCGATAAATGGTTTCATATTGCAAACCTTTTATTCGGTTTACTTCGCCTCCACCTATGTTTTTCCTCCATGGCGTACAGCTGCTGTGATTAAAAAAAAAAAAAAAAAAAAAAAAAAAAAAAAAAAAAAAAAAAAAACCTCATTTAAACTGACAGTTTGCCAGTCTATGAATTTTAAAGGTCTGTCCCAGCTTTTTTAATTATTTCTGCAAAAATTTTATGCAACCAACCAACCATAAGAAAATAAAAGGGAAAAAATGAAAAAAAACGATTGTTTTTATGAGAATGAGCTTTGGAATTTAATTAATTACTCAATTAATAAACAGAATTTTGAAATTCTGAGCTTCAGGTGCATCAGGAGAGATATTGGGCTACTCTCATAAAAATTTTGAGCCTCGTACGTCCCACAGATTTTGCTAGCCATCGCAGACACACACACACACACACGCAGACAGACAGAGCGATTTGTTATTTTATTAATATAGATACATCCATCGTATGTGTGTCTTGCTATACAAACAGTTTCATAAGTGTAGTTGTATGGAAATTTACTTTTTTTAATGATATATCCATTTGTGACCACAGAAGTGAGGAGATATTCAAGGCTTGAAAAATATTTTTTTCCTGTTTGTCTTGTATGTTCAATTTTACTTCTTAACATTTGAAATTAATTTAAAATATTATTCTAAGATATATATTATACATTATTGTATGTATTTGTTATTTTTACTTTAAGTGTTACAATTAGAAAGTTATCTTTTTAAATTGGATCTGCAGATTGAATTTATATATGAGGAGCCCAGAAGCCAAGGGGTACAAGTGACAAAATTTAGATTTCGAGTAAATTGAGTTTAAAGTTAAACATCAATTGTAATTCAACGAATTGAGCTATGAAACTTTTGCTTACTTCTTAGTGATCTTTGAACTCTTATTTCAATAACTGATTAAAAAAAGGTGAAATACAATTTTTCTTTTTACTTATAACTAAGCAATGTTTATCGTCATTCGGCACTTGTATCCCTTGGCTTCCAAGCAGTAATGAAAAGTGCTTGGAAAATAAAAGGTACAAGTGCTGAATGAGCACAAGAAATGAAAAATTACAAAATAAAAAATTGTATTTATGAAAAAATTAAGAACAATGTTTATACAAATAAATGAAAGGACAAAATTTTGTTTTAATATAAATTCTAAAGAAGGAAAAATTATGAAATAAAAAATGAATTTACGACAAAAAAATATATGAACAATGTTGATATAAATGAATGAAAGAAAATTTTTTGTTCTAATGTAAGTTTTAAAATTTTGAAACATTGAAATTTTGTATTTTTTAACACTTTCCAACAAAGTTGAAAAGTGAATTTGATTTTAATTTGTCTATCCGTCTGACCGTGCCCTAACTCTCGTAAATATATTCGGATTGCCCATAAATTTTTAGGAATTATTCATGTTTACCTCAACACAAACCTATTGCAAATGAAGTTTCTAACACGACTAGTTTATTTACAGGGACAATCAAAAGTTTTCCATTACATTACAGTTCATGGGAAAAATCGTTTTAAATGAATTTGAAAGATGTTATACCTTGTCACATATTAAAACTTATATGCATTTACGAATTGCACTAAAAGAAACATTCTATAAAATCTGAGGTGAAAAGAATAGTTATTATTTATTTACAGGACCATACAAAAGATTTACATTACCTAATGATAAAGAGGGAATTGTTTGCGACTTATTTTCATTATATTACAATTCTCATGCATAATAAAATTCATATAAATCGCTGAGGCTTAATATAAGTTATTTTGCGCCTAATACGAAGTACACAGTATTTACAGGGACACAAAAAAGATTTCAAATAGTATATTCTATCCGAAGTACTGTATATATTATCAATGATGATTGATGGATGGACGAAATGCCATTTTAATTATGAATTGCATTTTTAAGTTTCACTAAATTTATACATGTTATATGACATGTATAAATGCTATAGTTCACATACAGGGTTATACAAAAATACTCGTAAAGGTTACAGAATATGAGCGTACTTTACTTAAAGATTGTTTTTAAATAAGTCATGTATTTCTATGCTGAATTGCATTCAGTTTACCAAGAAATGCTTGTAAAATATAGATAAAATGATATATAGGATCACACACAAAATTGTATACATGGTCATCGATGGATGATAATTACTGAAAATGTGATTTCAGAAGTCTTAAGTGTGTTTTAGTTTGAAATAAATTTCAGCTAAATACTGGCGTATAATAAAGGTTCAAGATAAACTACAGAATAAACAAAAGTACACAAGTATGCTTTCATCTATTTAGTATAAACTGCTGAAAGAGAAATTTCAAACTATTATGTGTTTTCTTGCTAAGCTAATTTTTCCCGCTAAACAGTATATAGCAACCGACCAATAAAACATAGGGCTGCTCAAAAGTATCAGAATACATATTTGGAAATGGAGAGTTATACTATATTACCCTAAATAGCAAAAATTTTTAAAGATTTCAGGGATTGTTGGAAAGTGTTTCATAATCCATGCTTAATGCATGATTTTTCTTACTTGATAACAGTTAAAATGCATTTATTTAATGCATAAAAAAACAAATTGCTTTGTATGTCGTTGGTCACGCTTCTGCTATATAGACGTTAACGGACACAACTGTACTTATACCTCTTGGCCTCCACACGTTTCACAGTTTTGGAAAAGAGGTTAAGTAACTGGCCCCTATAACTCAGTACATAATGAAAAAATCACTCATAACTCTTTGCCTATAAATAAATAGACATATTTCCAGATAGCCTGTGCATTTAACTCAAATTTTTCAATTTTGTCACTTATACCCCTTGGCTTCTGGGCTCATATAGTACATAGGTGCAGAAAATGTTTCTACTTCCAACATTTCCCCTCAATCCACATGAAAAATTTCCCAAAATATATGGATATGTTAAAGGTAAATGCTATATAACTGTAGCTATAGAAAATTTATATTTTCAATAATTTTCAACTTCCAGCTAGTATATATGGGATATTGATTCTGAGTGAAAAAAAAAAATTCTGAAATCCATATCAGATTTTCTCAGAGTTACAGCGAAGTGGAAAATGGAAGGGGGGTTATGTGTTTATGCTGTATGGGGTTTTTTTTGTTTGTTTGTTTTTTCTAGGCTCTTTTGACAAAATATACACTTTTAGCGATTTTTTTTTTTTTTAACAAAATTTGCGTAATGATTGTTTGGTGGAATCTGCAGTTATTTCGTGATCTTTTGACGAGTTTTGTGGTTATTTCACCTCTGACATTCTTTTGTGACTTTGACGAAATTCGTGGTTGTTTTGCCCTTTTTGTGAAATTCTCGGTTCTTTTGCGATTGCTTGATGAAACTTGCGGTTATTTTGCACCTTTAGAAAATATTGCTGTGCATTTTGCGACTTTTTGACAAAATCTGAAGTTGTTTTGCGATCTTTTGGCAAAATTTGCTGTTGTTTCACGATCTTTTGATGAAATTTGTCATTTTGGGATCTTTCGACAAAATTTGTGGGATTTTTTTCTGATTTTTTGATAGTACTTGCAGTTTTGCAATCTTTTGACAAAATTTGCAGTTCTTTCGCTATTTTTTCGTGGATTTTGCTATTTTTGTGATCTTTCGATGAAATGTGGATTTATTTCGCACTTTTTTGACGAAACTTGTAACTTTGTCTGGTTCCTTTGGCGAAATTTACAGCTCTTTCGCGATCTTTTGGCAAAATTTGCGATTTCGTAATGAAATTCGTGTTTATTCTGCAATTCCCGGACAAAATTTGTGGTATTTTTAAGTCCAAATTTTCAGATTAATGACTGATTTTATTTTTTTTTAATTCTTGGAACTGATTGGCTTAAATTTTCGGAAAATTAGGAACAGAATTACCCCCGATATATGGCACATACTATTCTGAGCTCTATTTTGTAAAGATCGCCATACGGATCTTTTTATTTGTAGTGGAATCTTTCTATCTCAGGATGTAATTCACTTTTAAAATCGAAATCAATTGCATATGTTTTTTGCAAACATTCCCCCCGATCCTAGATCACCAAATCGAATTTATAAATAAAACTCCATGAAATAATACATTGGTTGATCGCAGGCTAAAAATGTTACACGATTTTTGACAGTTGATAGAAGAAAATATCACACTTCACAATCATCTGCAGGTAAATAGAAGCCAAATTTGCCATTGGATTGACTATAAAAACTGCAAAATTCAATGCTCAATAGCAGAAAAAAATCCACAAATTTTGCCAGTCGCTGGAAAAAGCCACAAAATTTGTCTCACTACTAAGGTTTTGTCAATTGGTCCTTGGGGGGGGGGGGGGGGGCGGGATTTATCAGTTGGTAGTTGGTCAATCGCAGAAAAAGCTCTGTTCTTTTGGTAGTTGCTTGCAAAAAAGCTGCAAAATCCACCAAACGGTTGAGGATAAAAATCATTGGAGAAAATTTAAGTTTATCCATGATTTTCTCCAATGAGTCTCAAGAAAAGGCTCAAAATTTACCTATCAGTACAGATAAAATATCGTAATTTTTTATAAAAGAAGAAATTGCACTCCTACAATCTCTCTCTCTTTTTTTTTTAATTCCCACAAAACATTTTTAATCAGCTGAAGGTTTGTTGCGAAATATTTTATTTTGAAGCAGGGTTCTCACTGTTGCTCGGCATTGTGCCAAATTGCGACTAAATTCTTCATTTGGGGAGTAAACAAGCGACTAGATGTGCCAAATTGCTAGTGCTCAATTTTTGCTTTTTCTTTCTTTTTCCCCCTACATATGCATATATTCATATTTGTAATATATTTGTAGCGGATAGTTGAAATTAGATTAATAATCGTTGTCGCAATTATAAAAACTTAGGTTTTTTTTAACATATTGAAAAAAGGGGGTACGTTAAAGGATTAAAGATAAATTTTTTAGTGCTACACGTCGAATCTATTTTGCTAATACTTTTCTCATTTGGCGAATGTTTTTTATTTTTTATTAGCCAAATTACTAACGTTGGTCAAATGTCAACAAGAACACTGCTTTGAAGTATAGTTTGTGTTTTAACAACTTATAAGTCAATAGATAAACATTTTTATGTTAAGTTTTTGCATGCAGTACATTTTGTCCTTTTTCCATGGAATGCCCTATTATTTTCTAAATTAATCTTAATTTTATGCTTCGTCTCCTGGATTTCGTCTTCTAGAATTTATTTTTTTCTATTGAATCTAGTTTTTTTTTTAGGAAAACTTGTATTTTATATAATTTAGTTCACTACTAAATTAATTCACTAAAATTTGTAAAAGGCTACTTTGCCTCTTTGTATCCAAATTATCTGAAATATAATGCAAAAAAAGTACTACTTGATTATCCCATTGATCAATTTCACCAAATTATGCAAATATCCAAACTAATCACTATATTATGCAAATTGGCATAATTTTTATTTTAAATAATGAAAAAGCGAGTAAATTAGTATAATATTGACAAAAGTACAAATTAAAAATCAAATTAAAAATCATTGATGATGTAACACATTGTTCCTGTTTAGTGCCAAGTTACATTTACAATTATCCATTTTTGGTATTTTGTCATAGGCGATAATTTTTGGTTGAAAAGATAATCAAGTAGTACCAAAGAAAAAAACATTTATGCAAAGTTTGCCTGTGTTTTTGGATAGCATGAAGCAAAATATTATATTACTTATTAAAATGAAAGTAGTTTAATAAAATAAATGCATTTAATACATGCTATAAGCTCAGTGAAAATGTGATATATTTAAATGTGTATATGGAAAGTAAATAAAAAAAATATATTGTTTGAATGTTTAAATATTTTTCACAAGACAAAGGAAAATAGTTGTAATGTAATTTTAAAGCAAATCCTTTTTAAAGTCGCATCACAGGATCACTTAAATTTTAATATTTAAAAAAAAAATCCATCTTTTGAATTTATGAAAGAAGTTAACAAAAAACACCAGTGGGTAAATTTTATCTCTTTGTACATCCAAAATAATGTTTGTACTGTAGAATATGAAGGTTATTTTTTTTTATATTAATAACATAGCATCACTCAGAATTTGATATTATATTTAACGATTTAACACCTAAATCTTAGAGCTTCTATATGGTAATGCTGCATCCCACTTTTAACTCATTTAGGGTTTTTATATTGATACATGTACAATTTTTTTAATAATTTAGATTATCAGTCTCAGCAGAAAATAAAATGTATCTCTGTTTTAGAAATGAATTACTAAATAGATTTTCTTTCCAGGCATAAAACTACTTCCTTGGCCTGCCACATTTCTAATTCCGAAAGAAAAGTTGATCAGTTAACAATAAAACAGATTGATCACAATGATTAATGGTGAGTTGTTGTGGTTGACGAAAAGTGAATTGCTCGGACATCTTTCAAACGAAATTAGGAAATATACAGAATTCCCCACTGCAAAACAGCGATACATCGTGGTTTGTTCACTAGTATCTGAATTTCCTTCCCTAAAATCTAACGTTGGGAAAGGTCATGAAGGTTGGAACATCAAGATATACAATAAGGGGAGAGATGATGTCAGAAAAAATAAAAATTTAGTGCCTACTCCAAGAAGAAAGGTTTACACAGACAAGTTATTGCTGGCACCAAAGAGGCAAAGAAATTTGTCTTTGGAGTAAATTCCATCACAAGTTAACACTGAAACATTTCAGTCTTTTCTTGTTATCATTCTTGTTATTGGGAAAATTTTTAACACAACAAAAGCAGAAGCGGATTAACTATCACCCGGGCCCCTAGGCTTGACTTTTTGAGGGCCCCCTTTCATGCCTTCAAAGACGTATATACTGGAAAAATTAATATCAGGTAACCAAGAAAGTTCGTGCGGTTTCATCAGACATAAAAAACGACACACAAAAATCTCAAACACTTATTTTATTCTTTGAAATAATCACCATTGGTTTCAATTATGTGTTCCCAACAAAACGCAAGCTTATAAATACTCTTTTTGAAAAAATCTTTTGGTTTAGTCCAAAAACTGGGTTATAGCTTTTGTGACATCATCTTGGGTTTGGGACTACTGTTCCCGCAGGTGATTAACCATGGCCAAAAACAAGTAATATTACGATGGGGCAATGTCCGGGGAGTAAGGTGGGTGAGGCAAAACTTCCCAGCCCTATGTTTTTATCACGTCCCTGGTCGCTTTGGCCGTATGAGGTCTGGGGTTATCGTGGAAGAGAAGAACTCCTCTCCTGTTGACCTGCGCTGGCTTCTTTTCGAGCAAAGCAGCTGAAACTCTTTTCAACTGCGACGAGAAGACTTCGACTGTGATTGTTTTCCCACTTTCTAAGAATTCATAGTGAACTATACAAGCGCTAGTCCACCAAATACACAGCATTATCTTTTTTTTTTATGGATGTCCGGTTTAGCAACCAATGAGACGGAACCAGAAGTCGACCAATGATGTTTTCTTTTTCGGTTATCATACATTACCCATTTCTCGTCACATGTCAATATCTGATCCAGGAAAGAGGCTTTGTTGGGGTGCGAGAGCAATAAGAAGCTGATGTTCAATCGTTGGGGCTTGTTTTCTTCGGGAAGGACATGAGGAACTCACTTATCAAGTTTCCACAACATCCCAAGGCTATGCAGATGCGATCGGATGGTTTCGTCAGATACTCCAAACCTTTGCGTAAGCTCCTAGCATGTTAGATCAGGATTCTGTTTGATTTCCTCTTCCAGCTGGACTTGGTCTAAGATGGATGGACGACCAACAGGGGCTTGTCTTTGAGGCTCTCGTCTTCGGACGAAAATCTGCTGAACCACTTTTAAGCGGTCCGTTCACTCACTGAAGTCTCTCGAAACACGGAGCATATTCTTCTAGCGGTCTCTGGAGCTTTGTTTCTTAATTTGAACTCGAAGAGCAAAATAGGCCTCAAAATCTCCTTTATCAACGACATCCTTTGTCAATGATTGTACTTCCTACAAAATTGATAGCGAAACGTGAGATACGTTAAACAACTCTCTACTGATTGCAATATAAAGGCAATGTACATAAATGACGTCATCAGAATCAGTATGACCACGCCTACGCAACAAAAGTAGCTGTTCCCAAAAACTGCACGAACTGTCTTGGTTACCTGATACATATGCCTCCTTCATTAACTCAAATCATTGGCTGTAAAAATATAAATGATTACATCAAAGAATTTCGCACATCTTTTGTCTTAAATATTAATGTCCTACCAGTGTAAAAGAATATTTTCTTGTTCTTTATATTAGGAAAATTTTAGCACCGGGCCCCCTTTCCTTCTGGGCCCATAGGCTTCAGCCTACTCAGCCTAATGGGTAATCAGCCTCTGAACGAAAGTATATATGGTTGCAGAAAAAAGTATTATCGAATGTAATGGATTTTTGGAGGCGGTATCTGCAGTAGTAGGAATGTATTTTGTGTGTAATATTGAATACCCTAAACAGGCAGCAACCGCATATTTGTCTTTTGAGACTTGCATACTGAAATTAATCCCCAAAACATTTCCAACTAAATTAATTACTTTTTGTAATACTTTGCCGAAGTTTTAAGTCTTATTAAAATCTTGTTTCTGACTGGTATTTTAAATTTTGGAATAAAATATGAGTTCAATAAATCATTTTGAATACTTTTCTTTGTTGCTTCATCTAACTTTTATATACTTTTAAATTTGAGTCTAACTTGAGATCTATAGCACATGCACATAGCTTTTTTTTTTTAAAAAAAATAATATGTTATCTTTGAGCTAAACAATGTGTTGATTTGTGTACAATCTTATTAAAAGAAAGCAGAGGTTTTTTACATGCATAAAACTAGTATGTATTTAAAAACATTAATACTTAGTCATATGTATAAACTTACATGAATTACTGATGTTACAAATATTGCCATTTAAACCATGTGTACTTAAGCATTTTTAATTACATATTTTGCTAAAAACAATTACTGGCATAATATAGCATGGTCGTTTCATTAACTGTTCTTCTCTACAAATTTGCATTTTTTACATGCTGTATATAAGATACCATATTTTTATTAACATAATAAATAATTTAATTTTAAAAATTATGTGCATATTTTGAAATATTTGCTTAGTGTGTTAAAGTGCTTTTGCTGTTAAAAATTATATCAGTAATGTTGACAATAGTTATTTCAATAACAGAAGTAGAATATTTAGTGTAATCACTTTTATAATTTATATTTATAAACATCATAATGGGATAACTGAGTTCAAAATTGGATAAATTATTAAGTTAAAAAATTATTTTTTATTCAATGTTCAATAAGTTTAATTCTTAACAATTTGTCATAAATATCTTGCTAATATACATAAATAAATAAAATAGTAAAATAATTATTTTAGATGCTCTTTAAATCAAAATATGTCTTTCTGAAATAGTTAAATATATTAATGTTTTATATGACCTCGGAATCCCACTAGCTATATTTTGTGAAAGTCCTCATGCACTGATATGCAAACCAATCTAAAATAATCAGTCGTAAGGGTCCTGAAGAACGCAAAGCCCACGCAAACCCCATAGGAATAGCATTAGCCCGCAAAGACACTTGCGAGCTAATGCTATTCCTATGGGGTGGCATTTTTCTAAAAAATCTTTCGCATTTTGACATTTTTAAATAATTTTCTTTGCATTGGATAGTTAATGTCCTTCAGAAGATTACTCTTTGCTTATTTTTGGTCGCAAGTATTTTTTTTATATAAAGTTACTTTCAATTTTTGAACCGGTTCTGAAAATGAAGATAACTTAATCTGCGACCAAAATTGAAAAGTAATCAAGGAGCGATCTTGTGAAGGACATCAATTTTATTCGTGTCTGAATTGACGTGCAATACATATGCCAAACACAAATCAGGAAAGAGTAAATAATGTTTTCAAGCATTCTGAAATATCTGGATAAGCGCTGGATTTTTGTTTTTATTTTCCAGTTCTGCATTTTTTCCATCATTTTGTTCAAGAAAGAAATTGAATCAAAATATTGTGTGTGTGGGGGGGGGGGAGGGGAGAGAAAAATCTAAGATGTAAAATAGTGACTGAATACAGCAACATGGTCCTAAATATTTTGGGGAGACTTGAAGCGGAAACTCTGGTCATAAAAGACAATATGTAGTCGTCTACGTAACAATGTTGACACAAAAACTATTGTACAGTATTTTTTTAATGTTTAAAGTCTTAAACTAAAAAGGGAAAAAGAAAAGAAAAGATGCATGCAACTCAAAGAAAAATTGCAAGTAAGCATATATGTTTATTAAATTTCAATATTTGCATATTTAATGCACAAATCGAACAATAGTAATAAAATGTTGCTTTTTTTCAATAAATAATAAAGAACAAATATTTATCATGAATTCATGACAAAAATGTATGTAATTGTAATGGTACATATTGTAATGGTTTCGTTTATATTTATGTACATACTTCATTTTCTTGCGGTAATTTTGTATGGATCATTTTGAAATTAACACAAAAAATTAAGAAGCCTTAAGGTTTCTGTTCCTGCAAGCAGAGACAACAGCTAATAATATAAAACATTAATCAAACTATTGCTCCTCTTAGAGAGAGATTATTTTCTAATAACAGTTTTGTATTTAGAGATTTTTAAGTATTTTATTTATTATTATTATTTTGGCATTGGATAGCTGAGGTCCCTCAAAGTTGCTTTTGATTTCAAAACCAGTTCTGAAAATAAAAGTGTCATTCTAAAAGATATCTGTAACAAAATTGAAAAACTAAAAAAAAGTAGCAATATAAAGAAGAACCTCACTAGCCAATGAAAAAAAAAAAAAAAGAAACGAGTTATTAAAAATAACCTCCCCATAGTGAAAGCACTAGATTGCAAGTGTCTTGGTTTGCAGGAAAAAGAGCCTTAAATTCGTCAATGGACTTGAATAAACCATGAGGATCAAAGTAAGGGCTAAGGGACATTTTTCGAGAAACAGAAAAATCTATAATATTCCCTTACTATGATTGTGAGTTCCATTTTGTACTATTAACATATCTAAGATTTACGACTCGCACCATATGGTCGAAAAGCATCTCACATTGCTAATAACTAATTGAAGATGTGGAAAAAAAGGTTTGGCAATGGAGAGTGAAAAAATATTATGACCCTTCCTTACAGATATCATAACGTAGTAGTTTTTTTTCTGAATCCTAATTTTTTTTCTGAATGTTTTTACTATTTACATTTACCATTTTTCAATCTGACCCCCCCCCCTCCCCACCCCAAAAAAAGTTATTTAAATGACTCATAATTTGTATTATTTCACTTGCAAAATATGATTCAAATTAACTGGATTATGGTTCTACGACCATTTAATTTTTATGTAAAGTTAGCTTATGAATTTTTTACTAAATCCTCTTCTACTTTTAGGCTCTGCTGAATGGAATTTTTTAATGTATGTAATAAAAAATATGTATAAATGTATAAATGTGTAAAATATGTATAATATGTATAAATATGTATATAATAAATTTGTATTGCAAATTTAGAAGACAGTGTTTGTGGGAAGGAATTACAGATGCCGTTTAGATTTCTTATGTGTATCTCATGCTTAAGTAGTAAAAAAATAATATACATACAAATTTTGTTTAGTATTATCATAAAATATCAAAAGTAAACATCCTTCCTCGTATATTTTGCAAGCTGTAACAAATATATCTCCTTATCCTCTCAAATTTCCCGATCTATTTCATAAAAGTTCCAATTATAAGAAAAACCTTAAAAACTATTAGAATTCCCTACCTGCTAAAGTGTTGATTACTTTCGGTACTGTGCTGTTTTAAACATCATCATAAAACAGAACTGCAGCAATCTTTTAATAAGTTTTGCTAGGGGAATTTTTGGGGGTAGTTTGTTTCCTCCAGGGCATAAAACTTGGCAGCGATGTCAATAACAAAACACATTCATGTTGCACACACAAAAAAAAACAAAGAAAAACCTCTTAAAAATAATGTTCATGTGCGTTTTTGGGAAAAAAGGGGGGGGGGGTCAATTCTCGAATTTATTATTTTTTAATTAATAATATTACTACTCAAAAAAAAAAAAAAAAAAAAAAAAAAGTACAGACCACAACTAAATTCTTTTCTGATATAAATTTCTTTCTTTCTTATTTCTTCTGATTCCCTAAATCTGATATTAACAGTGTAGTTGCAGTATTTTTTTAATTATAAAGTTAGTATGCTATTTTCAATTGTTTCAGTCTTTCATAAGTCCATTACGATATATTTTTATTGCTGACCTCAAATTAAGGATAAACGTGAAATTTTAAGTTGTGCCACTATCAAAGCAAAATAGAATATTAAAAAATGCGTATAAATATTTTTCGGCAATTTTTCCGAATATATATATTCGGAAACATCGCCGAAAAATATTTGAGCACATCTGCATTACATTGACAGGAAAATTTCCGATTTCAGCCGAAAAACATTTAGCTAAAACAGGAAACCTTTTTGATACATAATAAAAACCTTTATACATATTCAGGAATATTCTCGATCCCAAATGAAATGTTCCATATATATTCCAAAACCTTTCCGTCCCGCAATGAAAGATTTGCTACACAATCTGAAAACTTTCCTATCCTTAATGGAAGTTTTACTATGTTTTCATATTCATTCAGAAACTTTTCCGATCCGTAATGAAGTATTTTCAATATATTCAGAAATTTTCCGACCTGTAATGAAATATTTCCGATCCATCATGAAAGGTTTAAGATTATTCAGGAAGGTTTCAGATATATTCAAAAAGGTTTCAGATATATTCAGGAAGGTTTCGGATACATTCAGAAACTTTTCATTACGGATCAGAAAGGTTCCGTGTTTTAACCAAAACACTTTCCTGTTCGAATCAGAAACCTTTCCGTTAGTATCGTGCAGCACAGGTCTCCGTTTTTTTCAGAAATGTTTCTGAAATTTTTTTACAGTGTTGTAAAACAATATTTTAAAATTTATTTTTTATAGCCTTAGAAAAAACAAGCGTATAAAACTTTAACTGAAAAAGATATGAGTTCAGTTATTCAACGAGTGATAAATTGCGTATCTAATGATGCATTTTAGGACATTCATAACAAAAATGTTCAAATAAACTACGAAATAAGAAATTTAAATATTTGGCAGCAAGCGCAATACATCATCAATAAAGGATTTAACCAAGCAGTTTCATTTCTTATCACCTAGTTAAAGTGTGATATTTTTATGTTGGCTCAGATTTAAGAACATTTTATAGAAATTCACGTGTCTACTTCGGTATAGATATTTTTTAAAGTTTACTTTCCTTTCAAGAAGTGTTTATATTTAATCCTCTATAATATCGAAAAAGTTAGTCAAAACTGCTTTAGCAAAATATTTCGAGATAACTTTCTTCAGTAACACTTAAATGCATAATTTAGTTTTTCCGTGAAAAGGATACTTAAAAGTTCTGACAAATACCTTTTATAGCAATCAAATTAGATACCATTAAAATTAATACTAAAGAATTTTATGTTGAATATTTTCTCCTGAAATGTCAATAATATTGGCAAATTTTGTGAGTTATTGGAGTTTTGTTTCTTATAATATCCAATAAAAGTACTATTATTCGGAAGAATAACAAAAAATAGTCTTTTATTCTTCTGTAGAAAGAAAATATGCAAAAGAATTTTCTGAGGCATTTATAGAAAAGTTGTTCTGAAAGTTCTTTTCAAATAAACCAAGAAATATTTAAAATATGTAATAACGAATTGTTGAAGTAATATTGGAGAATTGTTCATGACAATAAGTCGTAATACTTAATTTAGTAATATTTTTTACAGTCGAAAATAGGTTTTTGACTAATAAAATGTCTATATTATTTTTGGGTCCATTCATTGTATCTTGTTACAAAAGTAATATTTCAATTGCATGTTATTATGGGTAAAATACACTGCTCAAAACAATTAAAGGATATTTGAAGTTTTATATAAAATAAAGATATAAACGGATTTTTTTTGCCGAAAATAGAAGAGGAGAATCACAAATGCAAATTTTTCTGGTTTTGAAACAGTGGAGTATGCAAATTTTGAGTTCGACGTCAAAAACGTCGCTTCAGCGGCAGCGAATGAAATTTGACTTTCAACTGGATAAAAGAGAATGAAGATAATGATGATCGGCATTCAGTGATTGCTTTGTTTCGATGAGTACGATGTCTCAGCGAAGTCATTTGACAAATTCAGAAGCTTGGAGAATTGTTGGTAGGTTAGAAGGGGGCTAAACTCAAGCCGAAGTAGCGCAAGCCATTGGAGTTTCACAAAGTGTCATTTCCAGGATCTGGAACCGTTTTTTGGAGAGTGGAGGTGCAGGCCGAAGACCAGGGCAAGGTCGTAGACGGGCAACAACGCCCAATGAAGATCGGTATTTAGCGTTAACAGCCCGGAGACACCGAAACATGAACGCTACTCTTCTCCAACAACACCTTCGCTCGGCTACAGGCACCACGATTTCAACTCAGATTGTCCGAAACCGGCTCCATGCTGTAGGTCTTTATGCTCGCCGACCGATGGTATGTGTTAGATTAACATCAAGGCATCGTCGCGACCGCAGGGAGTGGGCAACCGAGCATGTCAACTGGAGGAGAAATGAATGGAGCAATATTCTGTTTTCTGACGAGTCCCGTTTTTCTGTGCATCCGGATAATAGGCGTATTTTCATCTGGAGGGACCGTGGCAGTAGGAATAATCCTGTGTTCGTGCACGAAAGTGTCAGATTTGGCGGTGGAGGAGTGTTGGTGTATGGTGGCATCTCCATTGACGGGCGCACTGACCTCTACATCATTCGAGATGGAGCTCTGACCGGTCGCCTATGTAGGGATGAGATCCGCAGACCTATTGTAGTCCCTTACGCTGCAGCAATCGGAGATAACTTCATTTTAATAGACGAAAACTGCACGCCACATCGTGCAAACCTGGTGGAGGATTTCCTTTTCGAGGAAGGAATCGTTCGAATGGAATGGCCAGCGTGTTCTCCAGACATGAATCCAATCGAGCACGTTTGGGACGCTCTAGGAAGACGAGTTTCTGGCTGCCAACAACCCACACAAACTCTCCAAGAACTGGAAAGAGCTTTTCTGGAAGAGTGGGGCAGAATACCCCAACTCGTCATTAATAGCTTCATTGAGTCCATGCCTCAAAGGTGTTCAACGTTGCTGGCCGGCCGTGGAAACCATTCTCCTTACTGAAAATGATTTTCTTTGAAGAAAACACCTTTTCTTATTCTTTTTTTTCTCATATGCACAAATTGTGTTTTTTTTTTCCTTTTGTACACAAATGCGCAATAAAATGCATTTTTTTCTGCGAAACATGTGTAATTTATTCTCACATAACCTACTATGTCTGTCGACCATGTATCAATCAGCTAAAAAGTTTCCCAGATACAAAATCCACCTTAAACTGCAATATCCTTTAACTGTTTTGAGCAGTGTATAATTAAAGTTTGTTATGTGAATTTAACATTAGGATTTCTCAAATTTCACCTCCTTTAACTCTTTGAAGTTTAAATTAAAATGCATAGGCTATATATTTATCTATATTTTTTAGGGCTAATTTGATCCAAGAAACTAAAATATAGCAGAAAAAAATGGGTTTTATCATCTGAAAAATATCAGTTTCGCACTCTTTTTTTATTTAGAAGGTCCTAAAAACCATAATTCATGCTTATAATATTTGAAAGTCTTTATTACCAATCGGTTGTACCATATGATTCCTATACGGGTATTTGCGGCAATGTGTGTACGTCTGGAAGAGGGGTAATCCCCCATTTTTTAAAAATATATTCAAGATTCGATTATAATATACGTTTCTATATAACTTATCGGGTATATTTTTCCCATAAAAACCTACAAAATAGGAAAGACAAATACAATTAATCGGTTATGAACGACATAATAATACAGCTAACATCTTCGCTAATCGAAAAAATTTGTTATTTAAAAATTGTATCTATTAAATTTATTAATCGCATCGGAAAAATGAATTTACATTCTGTCATTGGTTTTCAATGAAATGACATCCTAAGATTATAATACAATGACAGATACCAAAGAATTAGAGATTTTCAATTTTTGTAAATACTAGAGTGTTAAATACATTACAAACAAAACCGTTGAATGCATGTTGATATACAAATAAAATATATTTGCACAATAAAAAAACATTGTACTTCCGAAAAGGTCACTTCCTGCGCCTGTTTGTGAAAGTATCATGCATTGTAAAGATTTTATGTCAAAAAAATTGATTATGTGTTGTCTTCGAAACCTTTGTTACTTGTCATTGAAAATGCAGTTGAAGTCGGTTGAAATCAGTTGGATGTCTGTGCACAATAAAACAACATTGTATTTCATAAAAGGGCCACTTGCTGTGCCTCTTAAAGTATCACAAATTCAAAATATTTTATATAGAAAGACTTTTTAATTATTTTACATTTAATATACACTAATAAAATGTTTACTTTCTTAGCAAATAATCAAATAAATTTGAATCGTTTAATAATGTTAAGATCGAAATTTCTAAAATATATCAAACATTTAGCATACGTGAGCCATTGTGGCTCTTAAGGACGAACTCGCAAAATACACAGTTCGATAACCAGCAATGTAAATATGCACGTCCATCAATCATAGTCAGTCTCCCAGCTTTGTTTCATATATGTATAATTTCAGAATATTATAACTGGACCTTGTAAGAGATTGTAACATTTACCACATGGAGTGAAAAATGTCGGTCTCTCCGTAAAATGGAAATATCAATCAAATATACATATGCTTTCTAGAAGCATCAGTATTCAAAAGATTAGCGTCGGATTTGTCATGACATTTGTGCATTTCTTTACGAATTACAGACGTGAAACTGCTGCTACTTTTGCGAAAACAATGGACCATAAAAATATCTTTTAAATGCCTTTTTTAGCGAAGGTAACGTGTCGAAATTTAAGAATGTCTTAAAAAGCATTATAGCACACCTCGTTCTGAACGTCTACTTGAAATATCGACTCCAGTGTTCCAAACTAAAGTTCAACAAAGAGAATTTGATTTAAAACAGTAAAAAAGCGCAGATTTAAAAATTTACACGATATTACTTTTGATTAAAAAAGGCAGAAGATCTTCTTGTAACGGAACAATGATATTTATTAAGGGGAAAAAAGAATCTCAAATTTATTAAAATTTAATGCTTCTTTTTTCGCACAGAAACTATATTTCAACAAACTAAAACACTCTTAATTTGTTTATTTGCTCGTCAAAATAGGCCCAGAGAAAAATAGCCTTGCAATTCCACAATGGTAATAAAATTATAATAATAAAAGGATATTAACAAAACGGTCAGAATTACAACAAAGGAACACAACAAACATAATGAAAACCGGGCCAAGAGATCCTCTCTTAAGCAAAGTAGATATTAAGAAAAGATTATTCTTCAACATTCAGAAAACACTAAACAAAAATCAGTTGTATTGTTTCGAAACACCAGAAATCGAAAGTGAGAAAGGTGGAAACATCACAAAAACACACACACACAAAAAAAACAAGCATGTGAAGAATATTTCACGTAAATATTTGCATACGAAAAAGCTTTGTGGATGGATACCGTATTTTGAAACAATCAATCAAAAGTAATCACTGTGTCGAAGATTCAGAGCAATGTTCGGAGCTATTTCAGTGAAATGAAAATGTGTATTTTCCATGATAAGGTTTAATCACTGTCTACTTGCGTACAATAGGCGGTTTCTGCTTAGTAGTTGGAACAGGGCGAAAATTGCCCAAGAAATGAACAAGCATGCAAAAAATCAGTTGATAAGATCTTCACCAATATTTTTTTAATTCATGTGGCATACTATTCATATACTATCTTGAGGAAGAAAACAGAGTCCCAAGAAAGTTTCATACTTGATTACTAGACAGTTTGAAACGTTTAAAATGACACTTGAGAATGCTACAACGAAATCAAGAAAAAAGTCACGTTTATCTAATAAAATGTGCACGTTCATCAAAACAGTGTACTGATTTGTGAATGATTAAATGCGATTGCAAAATGTTAGTATACAATTATTTGTTTACACGTGTATCACTCAGATCTGGTACCCAGTGACTACTATTTGTTGTCTAATGTGAAGAAGTCCCAAGGGAAAAAAATTGCCTCAATAGAGGATATGGAATCCAAAACTGATGCACGCTTGAAGGCCTTTATCAAATCATATTGTATATAACTTGTTCCAATTTTAAAGGACACCTGAAATAAGTGTATTGCTGTTCAAGAAAACTATGTCAAAGACATGAAAGCAATCTTTGACAAAATAAAGATTTTTTTTCATTGCTGGTTGGAGGTGGACTTTCACTGCACGCGACAGTATAGTCTTCAAGGTGCGAATGTACTTTACTCTCCTTCTTGGCGCGATTTTTAAAAATCGCCAAATTGGCGCGTTTTTGCGTCTTGTCTCCCGGAGCGTCTTTCTCCAAAGCTCGCCACACACTACAGAGACATACGTCAAAAATCGTGCAATATGACGCAATCAAACCGGTTTTTTCTCTCTTATCACTGTGAAATTGTCCATGTCGTACGTTTTTTCGTTCAATGTTTGGCCTGCCACAGACCTGTCATACATTGAGCGAAAAAACATGACACACTGTTAAAAATTTGAAACTTTTGCTGCATCGTCACCGATTAAAAAAAAATTTCACAATAAATATATAAAACCATTGACTTTCTAATATACTAATAATAAATAATATACTAATAAATCTAATTTCTAATAATAAAACTTTATATGCACCAGTTTCTAAAACAAACAAAATACAATAGCCATAAAAAAAATTCACTTACCTTTACTTATTTACATTACGGAATCCTACAAAGAGGATACTTTATTTTATTTATAATTTATCCAAGAAAATACATCACGCGTTCCAAATTAAAAATCTATCCAACAAACTAAAAGAATTATTTCTGCTTCCAGATATCGTTTCATGCGGCAGACGATTCAGTAATTACAAAATTTGATGCAATGTTTTCATCTAATGTCCGGTATTCAGGCACATTTTGCGAATACAGAGGTAACAAAACGAAACAATCAGAAAACTGCATTCAAAGTTTTTGCTTTTTTAAGTGAGCGAATTTTCTGATTGGTCAATTTCGTTTCGCTAACAGCACAAAATCTATCCAGATTTCTGCTATGAAAAATACTTTTGTTCCTTAAAAAACTCAGCGTAAAAAACTATTTAAGCACTGTAAAAATTAAAAGAAATGAATTTTAAAAAGACACTGCGTACATTCAAGCGATCTATTTTAAATTGGGGAATTTCTTATTTGTGTAATTTACAGATATTATTTATATCAATAAACAGTCACAAAAATAATTGTGTACTTATCAGCGCCGTGCGAAAGGGAGGGGGGGGCGAAGATGGCAGTTTTACGGGCGCAGAAATTTATACTACCAACGTCATTTTTAGCTTGTCACAAGAAAAAGTAGGGGAGGGGGCGCCAAATTGAGACTTTGACCCAGTCACAGTTTCCTCTTCGTACGCTTCGTTCCATACTTAAAAATTCGGGAAAAACAACAACTTACTAGAGATAAAAATTACAGAAAAGGAATTTTAAAATTTTGCTGCGTAAATTTGCACAAAATTATATAAATTTTACAACTTACGTTCGTGAATTTTACAAATATTTTATTTCTAAAATTTAGTAAGGATATTTATCAAATATTATAATTTCTATATCATATAATTTCTATAATTTTAAACTGAAACATTATGACTGCATTAAAACAACAACAAAAAAAAATCAGTGGATCCACAAAACTCGCTGTGTTGGAATCAGTAAAATGCATGAAACTCGTCGACGCCGCAATAACTAACGTGTGTATGAACGCTTCGCGCCCATTAAAACTAAAAAAACATCAGTGGATCCACGAAACTCGCTGTGCAGGAATCACTAAAATGTACGAAACTCGTCAACGCCGCAGTCACAAACGTGTGTATGAGCGCTTCGCGCCCATTAAAACTAAAAAAACATCAGTGCATCCACGAAACTCGCTGTGCAGGAATCACTAAAATGCACGAAACTCGTCAACGCCGCAGTCACAGACGTGTGTATGAGCGCTTCGCGCCCATTAAAACTAAAAAAACATCAGTGGATCCACGAAACTCGCTGCGCAGGAATCACTAAAATGCACGAAACTCGTCAACGCCGCAATCACAGACGTGTGTATGAGAGCTTCGCGCCCATTAAAACTAAAAAACATCAGTGGATCCACGAAACTCGCTGTGCAGGAATCAGTAAAATGCACGAAACTCGTCAACTCCGCAGTCACAGACGTGTGTATGAGCGCTTCGCTCCCATTAAAACTAAAAAAACATCAGTGGATCCACGAAACTCGCTGTGTAGGATCACTAAAATGCACGAAACTCGTCAACACCACAGTCACAGACGTGTGTATGAGCGCTTCGCGCCCATTAAAACTAAAAAAAACATCAGTGGATCCACGAACCTCGCTGTGCAGGAATCACTAAAATGCACGAAACTCGTCAACGCCGCAGTCACAGACGTGTGTATGAGCGCTTCGCGCCCATTAAAACTAAAAAAAACATCAGTGGATCCACGAAACTCGCTGTGTAGGAATCACTAAAATGCACGAAACTCGTCAACTCCGCAGTCACAGACGTGTGTATGAGCGCTTCGCGCCCATTAAAACTAAAAAAACATCAGTGAATCCATGAAACTCGCTGTGCAGGAATCACTAAAATGCACGAAACTCGTTAACACCGCAGTCACAGACGTGTGTATGAGCGCTTCGCGCCCATTAAAACGAAAAAAAAAACATCAGTGGATGCACGAAACTCGCTGTGCAGGAATCACTAAAATGCACGAAACTCGTCAACACCGCAGTCACAGACGTGTGTATGAGCGCTTCGCGCCCATTAAATCTAAAAAAAAACATCAGTGAATCCACGAAACTCGCTGTGCGGGAATCACTGAAATGCACGAAACTCGTCAACGCCGCAATTAGTAACGCATGCATGAATGCTGCGCGTCCATTAAAAGAAAACAAAAATCGCTGGTTTCACGAAACTCGCTAAGTTAGAATTCCTAAAATGCACAAAACTGCGTTAACTAACGACACTATATAACCGAAAAATTATTCTCTGGATGCTCAAAAGTCGCATTGAAGAAATTTCTAAAATGAGCAAATTTGCGGTTATTAATGCAGATATCCAACTATTAAAATCTTTGTAAATTTGTACGAAAATACGGGATAAAATTTTGAAATATATATATATTTTTTTATGTATTTATGGTACCGCGAATTTTTAAATAAAAAAGAAAGTTTTTCTGAAATAGGAATTCACTTTCAGTAAAATTAACACATCATCTCAATTTTTTAAATGAAATTGATAAATCATAACTTAAATCATTGAATATTTATTTCGAGAAATTTATTTCGTACCGCATACTTGTTTCCAAATGTATGTTATTATTTATTAAAATAAGAAATATCTTTAAAATAAAACGAAAAAAAGGCCGGGAAAATATAGTCATACATGTATAATGCAATCTCCTTTTTTAATTCAAACAATAATAGACTGATGTAACAATGAGATTTCATAAAAGCCAATCAAACAAAAGATAAGAAACCGTGCAATCCGGTTAAACCGATCAAAATTCCTGAACTAACAACTGTAGACGTGGAAAGAATTCAGAAAACGATCCGGTAACAAGAAAAAGCCATCAGAAGTGTCCAATCAGAAACGGCTTAGAAATCAGTACATTACGTAAACCGAAGCACTCTTTAGGGTTGCCATATTGAAGATCCGAGTGGAGAAAATGAAAATGCACTGTTGCCATGTCGAAACATTTATCGCTAAAAAAAACGTCGCCTTGGCGAAGGAGAGTAAAGTACATTTCACCCGTCTTCAATATTACGTTTTTTAAAAAACTTACCTTTGTCGAATTTTCCAACTTCCGCAACATAGGGCGTGTTCAGCACAACTTACCGGTTACTTACCGATTGTAGAGAAGTACGAAACGAAAATCAAGGCGAAGTGTGACGTCAGCTACAATTCAACAGGATAGTTTTCATTGGTGCCTCAATTCGCTTTCATACTGCCCTACAATCGGTCGGTAACATTGGTTACTTTGGTAAGTTGCGCTGAACATGCCCATAGACAGTATTCAAACTCATATATTGTTTCATTTATTAGTTTTACATGCGTGGCAAAGAAATAAAATTTTTTCGTGCTTTTTCTTAGCAAGCCTTTTATTACGTTCATTTTATCTCATTATACTTTAGTAAATGAAATAAGTAAGGGTGTGTTCAGCGCAACTTACCAAAGTGACCAATGTTACCGACCAATTGTAGGGAAGTACGAAAGCGAATTGTTGCACCAATGAAAACTAGCCTTTTGAATTGTAGCTGACGTCACAATTCACCTTGATTTTCATTTCGTACTGCTTTACTCGGTCGGTAACATTTCCCACTTCGGTAAGTGACCGGTAAGTTGCGCTGAACCCGCCCTAAATGAAATCCGTATCCATTGTTTTACCTTTACAATATCCCAATTGCCTAAGTGGAGGAAGATTGCCAGATCACAGGGATCGGGTGTAGACCACATTTGCTCCACCCTGGCACCCGGGGATTCGTTAGGTAACTTCTTGTCCCAGGTGGAGTAAGCACGTGCCAACGCACATGACTCGGCAACAAGGCGAAGAATTGAGTTCATGTTTTATCCTGATGAAGAGATCAGTGAAGTTCGCATATTCAAAGTATCCGCAAAGACACTCTTCGGGAGGGTTGAACTCTGATGGGGATTGGCCGAGTTGTATCACATGACTTGGCGGGAAATGACGATATGTCAAATTTGCTTTCAAAATTCAACACATTACATTAACCCTATGGAAGTCTAATACCCTGTTCACACTATGGTTAGTTAAGATATCTCAGGCCTGGAACTCTCTCAGAGAGTTTCAACCCGATCGGGCTAGATACAGGAACAACCACTCCCTCTCATTAGCTATAAAGCTTCGCTTTTACTAATTGGCTGCTGTGGCCGTCTTTATTTCAAGCGCATGTGTATACGTTACATTTGTTCAGTTCAGAGATACAGTGCCATTCGCTGAGATATCTTAGGTAAGTTTTTCAATGTGAACAGGCATCCAATTCCGGGAGGGTCCACTTCAAACACGGCGATCTTAAGATATCTTATGTTTGTGGTGTGAACAGGGTATAGGTGCGTTTTCACGGGCTGCTCTAACGACCTAAAAAACCTTAGCTTACCCAAAACCTAACCTAAGAGCGTTTTCACTGGTTACAGATAAACCCTTAGGCCAACCAATCAAAGGCAAGTTTCTACTGCGCAGGCGTCTATTTTACGGCTTTAACAACCTACAGAGACGGACCGATCGCCGTCAATTAATTATAAACAAATAACTTTTTGTTGCTCTTGTCATGATAATAATAAATATTTTGTACAAAACATTATACAAAATTTTGAATGTTTTTCCTAGTAATGGTCCTTAAATAATATCCCACAAATCATTGTTTATCCCAGCTTTTAGTTGAAAATAAATAAAAATACTCAATTGCTATGAGTTATGTATATTTAAAAACAAAGAAGTAATTTTTCATTTTTAAGATACAGTGATAAATAAAACACTTTGTCTAAGTTGTTATGTACATTCTAATTAAACATATGTCAGTTGATTTTCACATTATAAGTGCATTGTGACATTAGAAAAGTTAACAAAATGTATAGGGCCTGCCCTGGATAAATATTTAATTTTATAACTTAGCACTTTATAAAAAATAATCTACTTGTATGATGACAGGAAGAACTTTTTAAACTGTATAACATAAAATTACATATTAGAGGCAAACAATTTGATTGGTGATGATACTATGAAGGCATGAAGTTTTTAAAACCATTGTTGATATTTGAATATAATTATTTATCACACATTAAGGTGTAATAGTGATCGATTACAAATATAACGTGGTTTTTAATTCCTTTTTAAATAAGTTAATTAGAATAATTTTTGTTAAATAAATCACAAATAAAACTTTAAGACAAGACATCGTAAAAATTTGGATGCTCAGGCCCACTTAGGAAGCGATATACATGCTGTTATTTGTGAATTGTTTTTAATAAATTACAAGAAAAATTGATATTTAAGAATGTTTATTTATTTATTTATTTTTTTAATATGGAATTTTTTTTCTATTTTAGCTTTTTACAAAAGTTCAAGCTACTAACATTTTATTATAAGGTACTTCTAGGTTATCCCGTCGACCAATTTCACCAAATTATACAAATCGCCAAACTATTCGCCAAATTAAAGAAATTGAAATAACTTTTATTTTAAATAAGAAAAAAACAAATAATTAGTAGAATATTAATAAAAATATTAATAAAAAGTCGAAATAAAAATCACTTAATGACATTTTAAACACGTGAATCGCATTTAATGTGACATTGACGATCACCCATTATTGGCATTTAATCTTATAGTTTGGCGATAATTTTTTGGTCTACAGGATAACCTAGAAGTACCCATTATAATTAATGAAACATTTAGAGAAACAAAATTCCTAATAATGTTCATCTCTGTAACAAAAAAAAAAAAAAAAAAAGGGAGAGAGAGAAGAAATAGCAAAATTAAAGGAAAAAATATCTGTGAAAATACACCTTTAAAACTTCCATAAAATATTGTAAATTAAAAACCTTTATTTATATTGGAGCAAAAAGGAATCTATTTTAGAAATTAATGGCGGAACTAAAGACCTATAAACTCATACAACTGTATGCCTATGTGAAACCTACATTTAGATACACTGGCAGCTTCTCTTATCATACTATCACTACAATGTAAAATTATCGAAAGTAGTTCATCTACTTTTTGTGATTCCTACTTACCAAAGAAAAAAAAATCCATTGTGCATAGATGTATACTATTAATTTTATATACTTTATTTGTATATAGCAAGATAAGTAGCTTCTTTATATCAAATTAATAATATAAATATTCAAAAATTTCTTGCATATAAGAAAATGGTGAATAGATTGTCAGAAAATCATAGGTGTAACTAAAACTGTTTTCTGTGATGTGCACAGCCCCTCCCCCCCAAGTTCTTTAGGTGCATTCAAAGTCATTTTATTTGCTTCACCCTACAAAAAACTGATATTTCAATCGTCTTTTCTTTTCCAAGTATTTTGTGGTTATCAACAAAAGAAAGAGGTGGAGATTGATGTGTCAACAACATCGATAAAAAATCGTAAAATATCAAATGAACCACCTGGCCACATAAAAGCTTTCAATGTCAAGAGTTTTGTTTGGATGTTTAAGATCCAAACTGAATATCTTTCTTGAATATGAAACTTTTCATGTTTTATGACTTTTGTCAGATGTCTAGAAATCACACTATACCAGTGAACTTTGATGACATATCCACCTCCACTTCTTTCTTTTGCTGATGACCGCAGATCACTTGTAAAAGAAAGACCAGTCGAAATTCATATAGTGTTTTGTTAGATAAGCAAATAAAAATGAACTCCATATTGTTTAAAAACCCATGTAATAAATTTTTTAACTTTCTTTTCCAAGCTTTCTGCGGTCATTAACAAAACAAATAAATGGAAATGAACTTGTTGATAAAAACATCCTGATTACTTCTGACATCTTATGAAAATCATAAAACAGCAAAGAAATTTCCATACCACATCAATTGTTACAATGAAAAGAAAAGTAGTTTGGATCCAAACAGGCTAGTTTTCTTTTTTGTTGTAATGTATAGAATTGAACAGCATAACATACCCACAACAAAAGCTCGGTGCATCACCATAAAATATTTTTATGGGAAGATTATTCTACGATAAAACATTTCTCATTTTCCCCTTTATTTAACCCTTTAAGTGGCCTAACTGGGGTTTTCCATCGCGTAACTTTCAGAAACGATTGCTGATTTAACATAAAATCAATATTTAAATTAACTTTTTGAAGCGAATAAGATAAATAATAGGGATGCACCGAATAGTGATTTTGGCCGAATACCGAATATTCGGCCAGCCGAATAGTAACTATTCGGCCGAATGCCGAATATTCGGCTTTCCAAATACTTTTTATATTTCAAAGTTTAAAGTTATTAAAATGTTACTTTTTAAAACAACTTTACATAATATTTAATAAGAGAAACTTATTTTTTGATAAACAAGAGCTTTTTATAGGTACATTTAGTATTGAAAAAATTCTGCCTTTAATTATTTAAGAAGCACAATTATGAGACTTTTTTAATTAATAAAATTTTTTATTTCAAGATTTCTTCTACGAATTGAAATAAACATTTTAAAATCAAAGAGGAATAATGAAAAAATGGTTGAAGAAAAACTGTAGTGTCACATAATTGTTCTTTTAAATAACTCAAGGCAGATTTTTTTCAATATAAAATATGTATACTTTCAACTTTCAACTTAATTATGAATAAAGGAATGTCTAACTCATAGTTTTTTTCTTATGAATGGTGGCATTTTCAATCCTTTCCATCATATCATATTTTACAGATATCAAAGCATGTGAGTTAAAAATATAGTTATGATAATCTTATTTATTGTTAATGCAAGAAACGAAAACACAATTTTGACCTTGAGTGAGATAAAATACAATGTACTTATGACTCAATAAGTTGATTATGATTATGGTTTCATGAACAAAAATTGTCTGTCCTGATAGCTATTACTAATCTCAGAAAAATTTTCTTTCTTGTTTAAGGACTTTTAGTTGAGAAAAACAAAAAACAGATTATTTACTAAATAAAATTTAGGAACTTGCATCTGCATTCATATCATTTATTCCTAAGTAGAATGCTAATAAATCACCATTTTAAGCCTTCTCATGGTAAATTTTCTTAAGTTATACTTTACAAACAGCAAATAAATAATGTAAAAACATTCTATTTTATTTAAATATGATTTTCTTTCTAATTATATTAAATATATTTATAAATTGACAGTTAAAAGTAGAAATTGTGAAAAGTTTTTAAAAATGTGTTTTAAAAGGCTATATTCAGTATTGGATTCGGCCGAATACTTTGGTATTCGGCCAAACCGAATATTCGGCAGGCCGAATAGTTTGATATTCGGCCAAGCCGAATATTCGGCTCAACCGAATAGTTATATATTCGGCCTAACCGAATATTCGGTAACATGGCCGAATACCGAATAGATACCGAATATTCGGTGCATCCCTAATAAATAAATATATAAGTTTGTCAAATAAAAATTTTCATACCAATACCCTTTATAAATACTATTTTATGAATTGTTAAACATGAATTGAATATTTTGCATGCCACTTAAAGGGTTAAAATTCACTGGATTCATCAACATTGAAATATTTCTATAATTATGCAATAAAATCTCAAACGTTTACATGAATAAAATTCTTAAAATTACATAATTTTTAAATTGCGATGGTGAGATATTGTTGAAACAAGCTGATATATTGTTAAAAATAGTGTGTAAAATTTTCAAAAAAGACATATCAAAAATAATTTTTTTTTTAAATCAATCCTTAAATTTTAATAGTACAGGAAAGTGAGAAAGAATGGAATACTTTTTTACAAACATAAGAAAATCAACTTTATTTGTCAAAAAAAAAAAAAAAAAAAAAGAAACACTTTCTAATATCTTTGAACAATATAGAAACATAATTTGCAGAAACAATTTTTCAGTTAAAGAAAAGAGTTTCAAAATGTATCCCATACATTCCTACTAATAGAGAAAAAAATGCATGGCATGGGACAGCTATAAAACAAAACAATACGAAACAAATAATGACTAGGTATACAGTTTAAAAAACTTGCAGATTGATAATGTCTGTGCCACGGTATCAAATTCCAGTATCTTCATCACAGGAAAGAAAATTCAGGAATGTCAGTCACAGATGATATTAAAAGAATCGCCAGAATTTATTTTAATTTTGAAATAAATGAATGTATTATCAGTGTTATAATTGATATCTAAATTATATATTAATTGATCCTCTAAAAATAGTTGCAGTAGCAATTTGAAGAAATTGAACTTGTACCATTCCTCCCTTTAGTGGCATGTCCCATTTTTTCACACTACCCTCTATTGTATCAAACTTCTTGTTTAAACAAAAACATATTTCTATTAAACTTAGTTTAAATTATAGATAATATACAACATAACATTCGTTAGCTAAAGAAACTATATAAACGGGAAGCATTAAAAGTATATGAAGGAAAGTTACTTCTGATTTTTTAATTTATTGTTTACTACAATTGTAAGCTTATGCAGATCAAAAACTTTTTACAACTGAAAACTGTGCTACCATTAGTTCATCTAGTGTGTGACTGATGAAATGCTTAGAATACACAAGGAGAAAATCCTACTGCTCCACTCTCCCCTACATATTGTTGTAAAATTATGCTAAATTGTACAGTTGTAGTATGCTATTTTAAAATTTGATTATCTCTAAAAAAAGAATTCAGTATGAAAGAGATTTGATTAAAGAGAACAAGCATAGCAAATACATTTACCTAAAATAATTTTTGCACAAACTAAATAAACTAAAGTTTTATTTTCTTTTTCAATGAAAAAATGATAAAAACAAAGTATTTGTCAAAAATATTTCTATCACATTTAAAAGGTATTTATAGTTTACCTATTTAGTTACACCTATTTTTCGTTTTGGCCGAATACTGCATATTCGACATCCAGTCACGAAATATTTATCTGGCTAAATATTCCAGCATTAAAGAGTTTAAATATATATCTATTTTTTAAATCTTAAAACAATATTATTCTATATTTAGCACAAATACTTCCATAAACCTACTTCCTTTTGAAATACATAACCATATACCAACATGAAATACTTCTTTTTTCAAGTAAACATTACACAACAAGGAATATATGCTTTCATTTATTATTCAAGAAGAGGATAGTCTTAAAAACTTTTAAATTAATAAAATGTTAAATTCCATAGCTTCTTATATGAATTAAAATAAATTTTAAAAACTTTTGTTTTTGAATCAAATATTTTAAAATTGAAAAGAAAAAGATATTTTTAGACTTTTAAGAAAAATTGATGGTCATATGAGTGCTAATTTTTCATAAAATACTAAAGGAAGAAAAAAAAACCCTATTAAAAAGGTGGCAACTCAGCCAAAAGATCTTTATTGCTGCTTTTGATTTATATATTAAGTTTTCAAATGCACTTGAGAGGGTGGTTGTTTTCAAAAGTTGTAAACATACAAAGTGTTCATAAATTTTATAAAAGACTTTAATGAGATATAAGACAATCAAGATAAACATTTTTTGTACTGTAAAGCAGCATCGCAATTCACTTTTCTACCAAAAATATAATAAGAGTCAATAAAAAATATTAAGCCACTCACTGCAAGCTGAACTCGAGTTTTTGTGCATAACCTTATAAATAATGAAGATATTTTATTGAGATTTTTCAACACATTAATCTTTTGCATGAAATATTTATTTCTTAAAGTTAATTATTTGCTTAGTTGATTATATTCGATTGTTTGAAAGGGTTAGTTGATTATATTCGATTGTTTGATAGGGTACTTTTGATCTATTTTGAATTAAATATCTCTTTGCTCAGTTAAAATAATTGTAAGTATTAAGAAATATATGTTTACTGTAGCTCATAGGTTTTTAAATCGAAAATTAACTATACTCAAGCTTCAATACAGTTGTTAATAGTTCATGATTATGCATATTTATGAAGACATGCAATAGAATTAGTTATGTAAGAATATCTTCAGTTTGGCCCAATATTTGGCAGTATGACTTGACCAAACGGAGAGCATTTATTGTATCCTTAGTTTTTTAAAAGAGATGTACAACATTGGTAGAAACTTACATGGGTAAAAAAGTGCATTAGAACACATTACAATGCTTATCATAAATAAACACCTCCCTTTAGTTAAACTTATGCAAAATATATGTATGATAAATTTCCTTTTCTTACCAAGGTCCCTATAGTCGAAAAACACTTGTATTTCGAATACATATAACATTTTCGGACAAATATATGATATAAAATATTTACACGGAAACAAAACATTTTATTAGTATTGTTACCTAAAAAAGTAAAAGTAAAATAACATTTGAAAATTCCAAATGAACTTAGTATCAACACATTAATGTGCTATGAAACACATCATCCACCAACACAAATTGCGAGTTGCAGCTTCAATGAAAAGTTTCCTGTGGCTTAAAAGATGTCTCAAGAGCTAGCAGGTAACATTAACAGACAGAAAATTAAATGAAAAGTCTGCCTGAAAATGTACCCTGCTGTCAAATATTCCAACTGAAGACTTCTTCTGTATCTCAGTTCCTTGACTTCTGAAGTGGCTTCATAATTCAATGTAGGTTCATAGCACTTTACTATAAATTAATATTTTGTTACTATGTTCATTTAGAATTAGCAAAAGATATTTTAAGTAGTACATTTTTAGATAACTGCTTTAAAAAGTTCTTCAAATTTCAGTAAATATTTTTATTTTACACTGCAGTATGAAGGCATATGCATTGGAAATTATAAAATTAGTAAAGATAAGGTACCCTGGGGTAATAACGCCAGGCGGGGTAATAACGCCAAGTGCTTATATTTTGCATAATTATGAAATAATCAGGTAAATGACACTTATGTGCTCTGCGCAGAAGGGTTTTGAGTCATATAAATCGCAAAAAACAGCTTCAAGTTAATTTGTTTCATTTTTAGGTCTTATTGTTTTTACAAACAACTAAAATTAACGCTTGATCTAAAATTTGCGAGATACGTGTTGTGATGTGAAGACTATCTTTTTATCCGGTAATACTTTTTTAATTACATAAATTTGTAGTGCATTTCATGTACTTTTAAAATGTTGTTAAGATTTTGGATATCTTCTCGAGATAATTTGTAATTTAAAATGCACTGCGCAATAACTATACCGGGGTAATAACGCCAATCTTTTACATTAATACCCCGGTTGATTCCCTACAGTGGCCGAGCTACATCCTAAATACTGATTCAAATAAACACAGTTAAAACTGTGCAATGTTTCTCATATTTCTATTTAAGCGGTCCTTTTTAAGCAAAAAGAAGCTCACGGTCTGATATTCTTTTGCCTCATCCCCCCTCCCAAACCACACCTTTATTTTTCTTACACTTTCACAAAAAATTGAACATTTTCAATAGCTTAGAATGCAATTTGTCAATTTCTAAGTTTGTAGAGTTTGTATTTTTAGAATTGGGCTATCTACATGCCATTATTCCATCTTATTTCATAGTTTTGTTTGCATGGCGTTATTACCCATATAGGTGGGTAATAACGCCAAATAGCATTGGTCAAGAAAAAACGCCATTACATTTTATGAATACATATCTGTAAAATTATTTTATTTTATATAGATAGTCAATGAGTTGCTGTATCAGATCCTATATTTGTTTGAAAAATACAATCTAAAACTAAGCCGTGAAAATTGGTAGAACCTTAACGTGGCGTTATTACCCCAGGGTACCTTATAAGATGAAGTGATTCATAAAGAGAAAGACATTTTATTGATTACAAAAGTTATGAATAACATTTTGAATAAATTTTGTTGTTCGCACAATTTTAAACTACGATTTTATTGTATAATATGTATAATTATGAACTATTCTTCCTTCATTCTTATGCTCGTAATCTTGTGCTCTTGTGTGTAAAAACTTTTAAAGAGTACGGCTTTCAGTAAGACACGTTCCATCTAATCCAATGCTGCAAGAGAAAAGTTACTTTGTATTCGGTTCGGAAGGAAATCAAACTCGATGGAAGCATCTATCGCTACGCCAAGTAGGATTATCGTCAAGTTAAACGAAAACAGTGCCGAGAGCAACAATCAATCAGAGTGCGAGCTTGGGCTTGGAACGACGAAAGTGCTTGGAACGACGAAGGTGCTAGGAAAAAAAAAATTACGCTACTTCAGGCTATCATGGAGCAATCTCATTGGCCAAAAGAGTGATATTCTATAAAAGCGGGGGGAGTGACGATGCAGTAAAATAGTCATATTTTTTTTACAGTGCATGCTTTCTTTATCTGTCACTTTTAACAGCACTTCTGGATAATAAATAGGCATTGTTTTACAGATACGACACTAACAAGGAAGGTCTCCATACGGGCATACTCCAAAAAATCTGAAAAAATTACAGAATGTTCTTCTCATGAGGATGTATACGTTTATAAAAAAATTTCGGCGGAACCTCCGTTCCCTGTCCGTAAAAAATAATGAAAATTTCATTATTTGGTGATTTATCTTCGGTTGGCGATAAAAAGCAATTTCAAAAATTTTTTTTTTATTTTTTATTTTTTTTAATTTATTTTTTTTTAAGTCAAATACATTATTAAAGCAAAAAAGTTTCATATACAACGTGTTTAGATAAATTAAATAGCTTTGTTTTTGTCAGTTTTAATTTGTTTTTAGTATAATTTCGTTATATTGATATTTATATGCATTTAATTCAAATTTAACAATCAAAATTTGAGATTTGAAACGAAATTCAAATTTAAATAAATTAAAATTGTTTCAAGTTCAAAGTCCAGTTGAGCATTGTCAATTGGATTCTGTTACTATGGAAACATCTTCATTTTATTTTTGAATACGTTTAAATGTATGTATGAAAATACTTTTACTGAATAAGAATTTTTTATATATGATATCTTTTCCAGAGGTAAATTAAATACCTACACCAACAAATAATATATACATATGCAATTTAATATATATATATATATATATATATATATATATATATATATATATATATATATATATATTCTAAAAATATATATTTCTAAAAATCCAAAAGTTTTCATTTCAGTTGCATTAAAATCATTTGCTTTTGGCGGGGAAAAGTGCTGCTTGCCGAATCGTGTGACACTTTTGTCTTTTCACGCCAAATATTCGAAAGTCTTTTATTTCTTTACATGTTTTCTTTTGTAATTCCGCCGATAATTTTCGCTGACACTTTATTACATACATGAGTAGCTTAATTAGTATTTTTTTCAAAAAAAATCTGAGTATGCCCAGAATGGGGACCTTCCTTGTAAGTTAAAAATTGTTTGGTATTGCCTTTTAGGCAGATTTCGTATGAAACACCAGTGGCACCAACTTATTTGGGCCCATGGGGCCCGAGCCCACCCAATAATTTTGAATCGTAGCGTATAAAATTTTCATTGTTTTACACTGTAAAAAATATGACTATTTTGCTGCATCGTCACTTCACCGTTTTTATAGAAAACGACTACTTCAGGCTATCATGGAGCAGTCAGGGACGTAGCTTTAGGGGGGGGGGAGGGAGGGAGCCTCCCCTCCCAATAAGTTCATACAGTAGGGCGCCAAAGAAGGTTTAAGGGCGCCGTTAGGCGCCTGAAAAAAAGACTTTGTTAGTAGTAACAAGTAATTATAAAATAACTTAATTTTAAATGTAAATTTACAAAGTGAGTTATTATTCACTTACAAAACATGAAATAGGCACTTAATTTTAGACTTGTTACTACCTCTATTCTCCCACTCCTATCCCAAAGAAAATTTATGCATCTGAAATAAAAAATTTCAAAAACAGACTTGTAATGAATTCCAGGATAGATGTACAATTATTTCCTTCTTATAGTAGTTGTTGGTCACCCTTAGAAATAGATAGAAAGGGAAAATAAGTGTGGAAACGATTGTATAGCGTTTGAATGGTTCTATAATATGTTTTAGTAGTAGGGCGCCACAGAAGGTTTAGAGGCGCATCAGGCACCTAAAAAAGAGGGTTTCAAAAAGGGCGCCATGGAAGGTTTAAAGGCCCCGTTAGGCACCTAAAATTTTTATTATTAATGTGGCATTCTTAGATTATTTTTTTACACACACAAAAAAAGAAAAAATAATGAAATAACAATAATGTGATTTGGAATTAACATTATTGTAAATTTAGAAGAAAATAAATTATGGTTTAAAAAAATCTAGGAGATCCATTACATTTGAGATATTTTAAGATTACTACCAGGCGCTATTCCCAGTGTGAAAACAAGAACACATTCCGGAAATAGACATTGTTCGAACCCTACATGTAATTTGATCTTTCGGAGAAAAGTTCTCCCCTTATTCCAATCCAAGATTGGTGGTCTTCGACAGGATCATCTGACCTTAACTATTTTAACTTCCCTCTTATGTCCTTCGTTGTGTGGGGTTAGATAATTTCCGGGCGTCACCTACATACATCTTTGATGTCAAGTGTCTAGTGTTGTCAGATTGTACTGAAGCTAATAACGCGACTTTTTAAAACTAACGATTTTTCTCGTTCAATTTTTAAAATAAAAATAAAAAGCTGTCTTTCGTAGTCGTCCAGAGAGAAGAAATTCAGTCATGAGTGATGACTGAAATAAAACATAAAAACAAAAAACCAGGATCTTACTAAAGAGAACAAAACAGAAAAAGAAGTTATGAAGCGGAGAAATGATGCAAATTTATGAAAAAGTGGATGAAAAACAATGATGCAGTCGAAGGTAAAAAATGTACATATTCTCCTTTAGTTAAGCATGTTCTTAAAGTACAATGTTTATCTTTCTGACGCAATTGTGAGTTCATTTTTATCATTGCTTTTATTAGTGAAAAAAAATCGATTAGCATTCTCAGTTTTCCGGTAAATTTAAGTTTTAATGGTTTTTATTATTTATTTCCTAAACAGATAGCTATTTTTTGATTAATGGTGATTTCTGAAACTTTTACATTATTAATAATCGACCTAGTTTTAACCCACGACTGGGCAGGAATGAAGCTTTCCCCAAAGTTAAAAGAGATACACTATATTGCCATTGATTATGGGACACTTGCGATTTTAGACATTTTACTAAATATCTAGAAAAATACATGAGGAATCATCTCGAAACTCTTAGTGTATAAATATAATAGCATAAGTCATACATCTCCGTGAAGATTTTTTCCCGAAACTCCAAAGGAGACCGCCAACAAATTAAAAAAGAATGAATATCTTTTGAATAACCCTGTCAAAACTAATGTAGCAAAAGCGCTCAAACTCTAGATTGTGATTGAATGCCTTATTGTAATAAGCCTTGTTCATTTTTATGCAAATAGCATGCACACTCGCAGAGTAATTAAGGTTTTTATAAAAATGATCCCAAATTTTTCCAAGTTTTTTCCTTATAATTTTCAGAGTTCTTAATATAAAATATTATTTTTTTCAGAAAATATGACAAACAACATTGCACACAGTACCCTGTAATCAGAATTAAAAAATAATGAAAATTGTATAAAAAATGAGTTGGTTTACTAAATAATTTTTTATTGCGCATGCGTCAACGATATCAAAATTTCATTTGCATATTATGTTAGCTAAATGTATAGAGCAACTTTTCTGAAAGTCACAAAATCATAACTTGAAAATTCTGACAATAATCGTCAATTGAATAAGTCGAAAATCCGTTATTCTCAAAATGAAGCAAAAACAAGAGGGGTTGTATCCATATATTCATCGATTAGTGTCAATATGGAATACACAATATGGGATGTACTATTGCATTCAGATAAAATCCCTCATTTTTTTTGCTTCATTTTGGAAACAACGGATTTTGTCCTTTTTCTATAGACGATTACTTTCAGAATTTTCAAGCTATGATTTTGAGACTTTTACAAAAGTTGCTCTATACATTTAGCTAACATAATATGCAAATGAAATTTTGATATCTTTGACGCATGCGCAGTAAAAAATTATATAGTAAACCTACTCATTTTTCATATAATTTTTATTATTTATTAATACTGATTACAGGATACTGTGTGCAATGTTGTTTGTCATATTTTCTGAAAAAAATATCATTTTATATTAAGAACTCTGAAAATTATAAAGGAAAAACTTGGAAAAATTTGGGACCATTTTTATAAAAACCTCAATTACTCTGCGAGTGTGCATGCTATTTGCATAAAAATGAACACAGTGTATTACAATAAGGCATTCAATCATAATCTAGAGTTTGAGCGCTTTTGCTACATTAGTTTTGACAGGGTTATTCAAAAGATATTCATTCTTTTTTAATTTGTTGACGGTCCCCTATGGCGTTTCGGTAAAAAATCTTCACGGAGATGTATGACGTATACTATTATATTTATACACTAAGAGTTTCGAGATGATTCCTCATGTATTTTTCTAGATATTTAGTAAAATGTCTAAAATCGCAAGTGTCCCATAATCAATGGCAATATAGTGTATATGTTTAAGGGTGTACTCGAAAACATGCTTTTCCAACCTTCAACATCTCGAATTTTTCTGATAGAATTTCAGACTCATTTTTAAAAATAGACACATGAAACTTGCTGGAGTGATTTTCGAAGAGATGTACAAGGTGCCGTATGGTCTTATTTTTCGCTCTATTTATTAGAATTTGATTGATAAACAATCATTGCTTCAGCATGGTGCTTTTTTTCGTCTGCAGCTCTTCCGCTTCAGAAAATTCGGCTCACAACGCCCACTTTGACAGCATTTTCACACAATTTTCTGCCTTTATCAAAATATCGACTTTACGGCACCTTGTATAGTTTCTGAATAAGAGAATCTGTCAGTCTGATGCATTTGAGAGCAAAAATGAAATCAAAATTAAATGCGGAAATATGCAGTTTGGATCGGGATACACCCTTACTTACAAATGTTTTTCGAAAAAGCAATCAAACATAGTAAGATGCAATCGAATGGAACCAAACAAATATTCAGTTTTACGTGATTTTTTTTTTTTTTTTTTTTTTACTTTCTTCTATCTTTACAAGAAGAAAGTATTGGATTCATGAAAATTTTTACTTTTTTCTATCTTTACAAGAAGAAAGTATTGGATTCATGAAAATTTTCGACTTCCGGTTTTCGACGGATTTATACGTTTTAGAAGGTCCTGAAAACGTTTTGACTATTTTTAGAAAATGTCTGTCTGTGAGCCTGTCAGTCTGTCTGTGAGTCTGTCTGTATGTGACAAAAAAATTGTGAGCGCTCTATCTCAAGAACTAATGCTCGAAATTTAATAAAATTTTATATTCAGTTAGACCTTGATATGAATTAGTGCCTATTGGTTTTTGGTGAAAATTGGCCGGCAGGTGGCGCTGCTCTACTACGTTTTTCATGATTTTCAAGATTGCTATATCTCAAGAACTAATACACAGAATTTCACCAAACTTCAGATTCTGTGACCTCTTAATATACATAGACGCTGATTAAGTGTTGGTGTAAATTGGTCAGCAGGTGGCGCTGCTTTGCCACGTTTTTCATGATATCCATTATAGCTATATCTCAAGAACTAATGCACAGAATTTCACCAAACTTCAGATTCCGCGATACCTTGAGATACATAGCCGCTGATAAGGTTTTGGTGTGAACTGCCCTATAGGTGGCGCTGCTATGCTACATTTTGCACGATTTTTGCGATAGCTATATCTCAAGAACTAATGCAGAGAACTTCATCAAATTTTAGATTCTGTTACACTAGAATATATAACATAATTAGACGCTGATTACATTTTGGTATTAACCTTGCAACAGGTGGTGCAGCTATGCTGCATTTTGCACGATTTTTCCGATAGCTATATCTCAACAGCCAACGCACAGAATTTCATTAAACTTCAAATTTTGTTACAAAATGACATATAATATAATTACACGATGATTACGTTTTGTTACAAATCTTTCAACTGATGGTGCTGCTGTGCTATATTTTACACGATTTTTTTTTAAACTAGCTATATCTCAAGAACTAATGCACATAATTTCATCAAACTTCAGATTCTTTTACATCATAACATAATTAGACGCTTTTTTACGTTTTGGCATAAATTGTCCAAGATATGGTGTTGCTGTGCTACGTTTTGCAAATTTTTTGTTATAACTATATCTCAAGAACTAATGGACGAAATTCCATCAAATTTCAGATTCTGTTAGGTCTTGACATAAATAGATGCTTATTAGGTTTTAGTATAAATTACCCAACATGAGGCACTACTAAGCTCATTTTCTCAGAATATTAATTTAATTTTGCGCTTTAGGATTTTCGGATACTAGAATCTCATTAGGCTAGGTCAAATGTTCGAGGAAATTTGATAGTGGGTAACTTTGGGGTCACCACGTTTTTTTTTGTTTTTTTGTTTTTTTTTGTTTTTTTGTTTTTTTTCTTTTTTAAATATTAAAATGTATTTATGAGATAGAAGAAAGTTTTGGGATTGACACATCCAACTAGTTTTAATTTAGGTTTTTGGTATCCACATATTGCATTTGCACAGATTTTATTGTATAAAACACTGTATTTAAAATTGTAAGATTATTATTAAAAATGCATTATTACTGATCAAGTGGCACTGATTCCATTCTTGCAAGGGTTACTGATCAAATGGTAAAAAAAAAATGTTTTTCAAAAATGTTTTCAATTGAGCAAAAGTTTTTTTGGGGCTCTATTTTTGTTTTATAATATAATTCCTAAATATAATTTTGTTGCGTTTTATCAATTGTACATATACATTACAAGTTATTGTCACTCTTCTGCTGGGTCTTTTTTCTGTCTTGCGGTGGACATCACAGCTTAAATTTGATTTATCTGAAAAATAACAGTTTTCATTCAATTTCAACTCCATAAATATCACGATGTACCGATGTGAATTCTTCTATCTGAAATTCCAAAATATATGTGTATATGTCTTTATTTTAAATCAAGATTGAAATGTTCTATACATCTAAGTTTTTTGCGTCGCTAATTGCTATTGTGATAAATTACTTTTGACGAAATTTAATGATATCCGGTATTCAGCATACTATTGCTAAATTGAATATGTTGCTTAAGGGGTTAAATAAGTTTTTATTCTAGTGATTGGATAAAGGGATTTGGAAATAATTGATTTTTGCTTTTAAAGTAGCCATTGTCAAAAGAGAAAATTAAATTTACTTTGAACGACTGTCTTTTAATGTTAAAAAGTGACAGAAAAAAAGTATTCGTTAATGTACTGTATAATTAATAGAATAATCGTGCGATCGATTTAAAAAATGCACATTAGAAAAAAATAGCTACTTTAAAGTTTTGTGTTATAATTGCAGCACGATACAGATATTTTTTTACTTATATGTATTTACTGGGGAATTAAGATAATAAAAGGGAAAATATGTTATTCCATTTTACAGAAACTGGAATACAGAAACTGGAACACATGTGCATGTTTACAAACAAGCGCTTCCTTCAACCAATCTACCAGTTACATTTTTGCTTTAGTGATCATTACAGGAATCAACATGGCGACGTTGACCAATCATACAACAGAGCTTTAAATCGCGACATCAGATCAATCAGATCGCTTTGTCTTTTTGTGTACAGTAGGAGTCTTAAAGACGGGCAGGAAATTACTGTGGATCCACAGTAATTTTGCCCACAGTGACGTTAGCTGCCCTTTTCTTATATTCAGTATATAGACCACCGTTACTTCCTTGAAAAGTGGTCGAATGTTCATCGAGAGATTTAACATTTCTTTTTTACATTGGTGGGAGTGATAGTAGTGGGCCCGATCTCGGAGGATCTCACCAGAAAAAAATTGAAGGCTAAATTCAATTATATTGACCAGCAAGTTTCGGGGGGAGCTGCGGCTTTGAAACCTTCATAACTATATTGTAATTAACTTTGCGTTCTGTATTTTTATTTTTCTTCCAAATACAATTGTTCTTATCAGGTCAGGAAAATGAATTTAAGGATCCAGGATTCGGATTCTCTTCAAACATTCTACATTGTCTTTTAGACCTTAAAAAAACAAGAGCTGGGAGAGATATTTTATCAGCACATGTGCATGCACGCTTAAAATGAAAATTTAACCATGGCTGCATCACTTATATCACCTAAATAGATGCCATTGCCATGAATAAATAATTAAAGATAAAAAGTAGCATAACTAACCCCCCCCCCTTCCTCTCCTAAAAAATATGCAAATAATTCAAGGGCGGCAAAACATTAAAAGGCGCCAAATTTTGGCTCTCCCCCCCCAATAAAAATTTCAAGCTACGCCCCTGGGAGCAATCTCATTGGCCAAAAGAGTGATAGTCTATAAAAGCGGGGGAGTGACGATGCAGCAAAATAGTCATATTTTTTACAGTGCACTGTAAGAAATATGACTATTTTGCTGTCCCTAACTCCATATGAAATGCCAAAAAGTTTTAAATATTAAATAGCTTTCTAGTTTTATCCAAATGTTTTGTGTTACGCACTTTATATTTTATATGCTTAACTTATTTTAAATTACTTACATGATTTTTTTCTGAATTATAAAGCTATTTTGTAGCAAATTTTATGCAAGTCTTTTTCAGATGCTAGAGAAATGTCCTCTGTGAAATTATAGCCATATCACACGGGAGGCTTTCGTTCAACTTTTCCCCCAACAGAACATTTCAATGAGCAAAACTTGATTGACCTTGATGAAGGAGAGAATTTCGGTGGCTATTTTAGCTCACCGAGCATTTTCCGTGTCGCCCGGGAAATGTTGAACGTTCAGTCAGTGCTGATCATTTGAACCAATAGGAGCGAAGCAAGAGTTCGAAGTTCGAAGAACCTGTTTACTGAGTACGCAGTGGTTGGGAGAACATGTTGCGTCAAATGATTTCTGAAATGTTTGTTGTTGTTTTTTCGCCTCTGAGACGTGGCGGAGGTAGGGTGCTTGGCTATCCGTCTCCGTGTGTCTAGGTTTGGTGACCCCGTTTACTTGTTGTTGCTGCAGGTTGCAGCTGTTTGTTTCTTGTGTCCGCGTGGCTCTTATTTTTGCTTGCAAAGTGTGTGCTCCCTTTGTGATTATATATAGTGCTTTCTTTATATATTGTCAATTTTTGTCTCACAGTGCATATTATCCTCTGCAGAGTGTTGCAGTGAGTGTTTTGTTTTATTTTTGTTAATTATGCCTTCGTCCTTTATTATAACAGATGCAAGTGTAAATGATTCTGGGTGTTTTGTTCAAGAAATTCTCACCCCATCTCAACAGGTTGCGTTCGCTTTTGCTAATGGAGTTTCTAAAGTATGTATATTCCTGGAACCGCTGGATCGTAATATTCCGAGGAATAAACCGCTAGCACTAAAAGCGGAAATAGATAGCATTTTGGGCCTTAATGCGCCAGTCAATATTCGATTTGCTAGGTCTGGGAAATTTTTGTTGGAAACGTCAGAAGGGGCATGTGCCCAAGCTATTGCTGAAGTTAATAAAATACTTAATGTTCCAGTCAAAGCCTCCATTAAACAAGAAACCATCACTTCGAGATTCGTACTACATAATATAGATACTAGTGTTCGATTGGAGGACTTAGGCAAGGACATTCAAGCTGAAAATCCAGTTAAAGTTAAAGAGCTGCGCCGCTTTACAAAAAAAGAAAATTCTTTAACTCACCCTACCGAGACTGTCCTGGTAACAATATATGGCACGTCACTCCCGAGCAGAATTAAGATTTTTTATATGATTGAGAAAATTCGACCATTCTACGATAGACCCCGCCAATGCTTGAACTGTTGGCAATTTGAACATCCCACTGTACACTGTAAGAATGAAACCAAGTGTCGGAAATGTGGTGCCAAACACGCTTCAGCCACCTGTAGTATCACGGAACTTAAGTGCAGCAACTGTCACGCTCCCCACCTAGTATCTGATCAAAACTGTCCGGCCCGTTCAAAAGAGATGGACTTTCTTAAATACAAGACTGATAATCATCTTTCAATCACCGAAGCCAGGAGACGATATACCAAATCTTCCAAATCAAAAAATTACGCAGAAGTGGTTAAAGAGGCCGAGCCAGGCCCAACCTCAACTTACATCACTAAAGATGATTTTCAAAAATCAATGGGACTGTATCTACAGCGCACCCAAGAGTGTATTTTGCAGATGCTACAACAACAGACAAATATATTTTAAAAAGCTATTGAAGGCTTGGTACCTACCCTGATGGCGGCCTGTGCGGTCAAATCTCAGAAATCTAGCAATTCCAAAGAGACTTCTGTTACCTCCCCCTCCAAAGTTCCTCAAAAAAATAAAAAAACAAAAAGTTACCATCCCAGTTGTCCCTCGACACTCTAACGTAGGCTATGTCCAGGAAAGTGTCCAGCTGTGCGGGAACATGTTCGCTTCATCCCAGAGCTTAGTGGATGATCCCGGCAATGCAGGTATGGACTAATTTTTCTCCTGTTTTATTTTGTGTTTCTATTTATGTTTGGTGTTTTTCCCTGGGTGCTTGTGTTTATGTTATTGGATGTCTGACTGCTTCTCCAGTATTTTTTACTATCATGCTTCCGTATGCAGAACCGTTTACGTTGATTCAATGGAACGCCAGGGGCGTTAGAAACAAATTCCAGTGGTTAAAGTGCTCCCCTTTTCTAAGGCGGATGTTTTTGTGTTCCAGGAGACGTTTCTTAAGGGGGGCGACTCTTTTGCCTACTCGGGTATGGTTGTCTATTGGCTAGATTGAGACCGCTGAGGTGGTGGTTTGCTCACCGCGGTGAGTAATCGCCTTACTTCTGCCTTGCTTGACTTGAATGTTTCTAATTCCCACGGTGTTGAGGCCCTTGAGGTTCGTATTTGGTTGGCTAGACATTGGGTGACTATTGTCAATGTATACGCTCCTGAGGGAAGAGTTAGCGAATCTTGGCTTCAGAAGCTTACAAATAGTATCCATCCCCCCTTTCTTGTTCTTGGGGACTTTAATCAGAAACATTATGTTTGGGGTTGCTCCTCTAATTCTTCTGGCGCTGACGAGATTCTTTCCTGGCTGCTTAATAACGATGTCTGTATCTTAAACACTAATCAGCCTACTCATGCTGTCCCCGCTGGTATACCCTCCTTGATCGATATGTCCTTTGCTAGTCCTGACCTATTTCGTATCACGGACACCTATGTCCATCCAGATTTGTATGAGTCTGATCACTGGCCTATTATCCACAAAATAAATTATGGTACCACAAATCATTTTTACTCTTTTATCAATTGGGGGGGCCGTCGAGGCCAATATCAATCAAAATCTGGATTCCAGTGATTTTTCCTCGATCGAACTCTTTCATAATAATGTGAGGGATGCGATCACGCGCAACTCTTTCATGTACAAGGTTCAGTGACGAGACAACCCTCCCTGGTGGGACTCTGAATGCGCTTGGCTTCTTGGCCAGAAGAGGAAGTTCCTTCGGCTCGCTAGAAATACTTTGTCCAGAGACCATTGGATCTCCTACAAGGCTTTTCCTGCTCGGCTCAGGCGGTACATGAAACTCCAGGCCCGGGAATATTGGGGTGGTATCTGTGAAAAGGCTGCCAAGGCTTCTGTTTACCACATAATTAAGGCTCTGGGGAAAAGAAGTAGCCCAAAATCCAATTATCTACTGACTGATGAGGCCGGCGAAATCTTGGACAAGAAGGATCAAGCCAATGCTTTTGTTGATCAGTTTAGCAATGTCGATAGCTTCCATATAGTCTGTCTCAAAAGTTTAAGCACAAGCATAAAATATCAATTTTTAATGAATTATAAAAAGTTAGAAGTAATAAAAATTTTTTATTTACATATTTCGCAATATTATTTAAATAAACGATATCAAAAATAGAAAAAAATAAATTACATAATTTTAAAAAATACAATTTAAAAAAAAGTTATAAAAAAACTGTCTCAAAAGTTTATGCACAATGTCAGAAACAACCATATTTATAATTTTTACAGAACTTTTATCAACATTTTTTTTTCCATGTTTTCGGATTAGTTCAAATAAGCGTGCTTTCGTCGAAATTATTAGTTTTTGTGGGGTTTCTGGTTGCAAAGAGTACCATGCTTTCTCAATAGCCTCTTGGAGTTCTTCAATAGAGTCATACTGCTTTCCATTGCCTAAACTTGGCGGGTTAAAGTATTCCAGACATTCTCAAACGGGTTTAAGTCTGGACTTAAAGCTGACTAGTCAAGTACGTTATCATTTTTCTGAAAAATCCAAAGTTTTGTAGAATGGGATACGTGAATTGAGGCATTGTGTTGCAGAAAAGTTCATGCAAAACCCCCCAAAATGTCACCGAATGGAAGCAAATGGTGGTTTAGGGTCTCTTGAAACTTTTTTCACTCTTCTCTTCCTTTTAGAAAAGCTAGAGAGGGCTGGCAAATGTCCCAAATGCCCCCTAAACCATAATGGATTTACCGCCTTGTTGCCTGCTGAAAAATGTCCTTCGGTTCTTGCGTAGCTCATGCCAACACCCCTTCCAACCATCAGGGCCATCTAAGTTCCACTTTTTCTCATCGCTGAATAAAAATGTAAGCCATTTGTCCCCGTAGGTCATGTGTTTTTTAGCCCAGTTCATTCTTACCTGTTTGTGATGTAATTTAAGAGATGGTTTGCGAGCCAATTTCTTTTACATGATATAATCACACGCTTTAATACGTCTATTTATAGTGTCTTTGGACATCTGTACTCTGAAATTATTTTTAATTTGCCGTATGGGCACATATTTTGTCTAAATACCAATCTCCGTATTTTCCGATCAATCTGAACAGTCGTCATACGTGGTCGTCTGCATCTTGGTTTCCGCTTAAAATGACCATTTCTAGAAAGTACTTGATATATACATAGCTTTGATCAATTTAAAGCTTTTGCAATTTTAGAAACCGTTTTATTTTGAGATTTCAATTTAAAATCTTTCAAAATCTCACATTTTGTGAATTCTTTACCCTTTGTCATGTTTAAAACATTAGGAAATAATTTCTCCACCTTTTATACTTGTATAAAAGTGCAATATGATGTCATACAATGTCATTACACAATACCAATCCTGTATTTCTAAAAAAATTTGCATAAACTTTTGAGACAGCGTTTCTTCAAGAAAAAAAGAAAAAATAAATAAAAATAAATATATTTTTTATTTTAACTACCCAAAATGGCTTAGTTTATTTTATTTTGATTAAATGTTGAGTATTTATTGTAAATTAGCATAAAATATTTTCTTCTTCAATTATTTTAAACGAGATTTGCAAAGTGCTTAAACTTTTGAGACAGACTATAGTATCCCCTATGATTTGAGTCCTACCGATGATCTCTGGGATAAGCGGATTACCGTTGACGAGTTACTCCGGGCTATACAGTTCACAAAAAACTCTACTCCTGGTGAAGATGGCATCCCGGCAAGTGTGTTTAAAGCCCTTTCTAACAAGAATATCGATAAATTGTTAACCCTCCTCAATGACAGTTTCTTATCGGGTAATATCTCGAACAGCTGGAAGTCTGCGATAATTTTGCCAATTTGGAAGGTGGGAAAACCCAGGTGTTCTCTTAGTAGCTACCGTCCCATTGCCCTCACTTCAGTGAGCTGCAAGATTATGGAGCGCATCCTTCTGAAGCGTATTCTTGACTGGATAATGCCTCGCCAGATTTTCCATGAACGTCATTTTGGCTTCATTCCTAACAGTGATTGTTCCAAAGCTCTCCATCTATTCTACACTGATGTCAAGCAGGCCAGAGCGGAGAAAAAGTTTGTCTTTGCGGTTAAATTAGACATTCATGCAGCGTACGATTTCATCTGGAGGGATGGGCTTATTTATAAGATGGCGACGATCGGTGTTGCTGGCAGAACCGCCCTGTGGATCTCGAAGTGGATTGGTATTAGAAGTATAAAAGTGAAGTGGAGAGGTGTTTTTTCCCGCCCGGTGCGGTCCTACCGCGGCGTTCCTCAAGGGAGTGTCCTTTCTCCGATTTTATTTATGATCTTTCTGTGGGACCTGTTCGACGTTATTGATTCTGGGGTACAGATCATTGTTTATGCGGACGACATCGTCCTCTATATGTCGGATCTCTTCCTGGATAAAGCCCTCGCCAAACTTCAGGATATTTTAAGCAGGCTTAGTACTTGGTGTTCTCATTGGAAATTAGATCTTCGTCCAGACAAATGTGCAGCCATCAACTTTTCTAAAAGCAAAGTTTATCTTCCTCAAAACCTCAGGCTTCATGGATCGGACATTCCGTGGTTGACTTCCGTTAAAATATTGAGCGTTATTTTTTCTCAAAACTTATCTTTTAATGAACATATTGAGTATATTAGACAAAAATGTCTGAAGCGTCTGAACCTTTTGAAAGCTATTGCCAGTCCTCGCTGAGGCACGAAAACGACCGATCTCATTCCACTTGTCAATTCTCTAATTCGTGGAATTATAGACTACGCCTTCCCGATTTATGGAAATGCTGCTCCCTCGGTTCTGGGTAAACTTGACGTGGTTTATAATGCTAGTCTCCGTTTTGCTACTGGTTTACCGAAATGGACCCCCCTTTTCAAGCTCTACCGGGAGACTAATCAAGCGCCTCTCAAGTTCCGTCGCACCTATCTCTCCCACTCTTTTTACCTCCGTTGCACGCCTGCTGTTAATTTCAATCGGCCTGGCCCTGCTTATCTTCCTGATAACTTTTCATGGTCTTGCGGCTAAGCTGTTGTGACTCCGGATATGCTGCTCAGTGCCTATTGGCCGTCGGGGAATATTACGGATTATTGTGACATCATTGTGGATAAACTTCCATTTCAAACGAAAAACCTTCCTGCCGCCACTATCAGTCACTGCTTCAATTTATACATAAGTGAGCTCCAGCAGGATTGCCACTGCTGCATCATTGCTACTGATGCCTCGAAAACTGATTCCCAGACGTCTATTGCAGCAGTCAATATAACGGACAGCATTTCCAGAGCTCATCTTGTCCATCATATGAATTCTGTCTTCACGGCCGAGGTCTTAGCCATTAATCTGGCCCTCCAGCTTTTTCTTAATCGTTTGGACAGTTATGTCATCTTAACGGATAGCAAGTCTGCTTTAGTGGCCCTTCAACATCTCACTTACAAATCTCCTGCGGTGATTTTACACCTTTTTCATACTCTGGTTAGCGTTCGGGCCAACGTGAAGAAAATTACCCTTCTATGGGTCCCCGGACATGTTGGCATTTTGCCGAATGAAAGGGCGGATTATCTGGCTGCTAATGGCCCTTATGAGATTCACCCCTACGGTGGTGTGGCCCCCGACGATCTTAAGAAGCGTTTACAAGACCAGCTCTACGCTAATTTCCAGCGTTGGTGGAATGAGAGTAAATATGCCATCGATTCTCAATACCTTGGCCCTAATATTTACAAATGGACTAAAAACAGAAGAGAAGATGTTTTTACCGCACGTTTTAGAACCCAAACTGCTGTCACAGATGCTCGCTTACATATTTTCAAGTTTAAGAATTCCCCCACGTGTTCGCTGTGTTCTGAGGAGGATGGGACGGAGGCCCACTATATTTTCAGATGTCGTGTTTTTGATGCTGAACGGTCTATTCTTCAAGATGCTATGCTTTCTGAGAACTCTTACCTTGATAGTTGGAACGACTTGTGGCTCTGCTTAAATTCTAACCCTCGTTGCTTTCGGCTTTTCGTTGATCTCTTCCTCGGGAGCGGAAGATTCTAGTCACTTTTTGCCTTTCAACTTTATGTCATGGCTGCTGTTTATTTCTTATTCTGCCTAGTTTTGGTGCTGTTGAGTTGCATAGGTCCTGGTTAGTTCGGGTTTTGGTTTTTATTTATTATGTTGCGTCTGGTTTCGGCCTGGTTTCGGGTCGGAGATGTGTTTTTTGCTGGTTACCTTGCTTTTTGGCGAGTTGAGGTTGTTTCTTCGGTTTTGTGCGGATGTGTGTTGTTCGATGTAGTTTTCCACTGATCATTTGAGGTTATGGCGGCGGATAGCTGTAGCGCCTACCTCAAAGCCCAAATAACAAATAACATGTTTGTTGTTTATCATTCTATGTGTGATACCGCTTTACTATTAAATATAAATTGCAAGAGCAAGAATCGTGATTTCTACTATACTTGATTACAAATGATGTTTTTAAAAGAAAATCAGAAGTGATATGCAGCGAACAGATTTTTTTTCGCCATTAATAATGATTTGAAATTTCTATAAAAGTTTTTTCTCTAAATTAACGCTACATTAATTTTTTATAGTAGAACAAGCGTTGTAAAAATGGAAAAAAGACGTTTCTTACTTATCAGTTATTATCTTATTTTGCAAAATAGCTTCTTCAGAAAAAAAGATGTAATAAATCTTTTTGTTATATTTTTTCATCAAGAAATTTATTGATGATCCCATTTTGAAAAAGAAACTTAAAAAATAAACTTTATTTTAAATTTTACAGAAGTGTTCAATAAAAAGAATTCCTTTTAATTTGTTTTATGAATAAATAGGAGTTTTCGGAGTCCAGTTTAAACTGTCGCGAATGCTAAAAAAATGTTTACTGTTTGTTAATAGATACATAACAAAATATTAAGCTGATATTGGGTAAAAAAAATAAATTTTTTCTTATTTACTATGTTAAAAAGACAGAATTAGCCGAATATTCTTTAACTGAAACAAAAACGAGTTTTATGAAATTGTAAATTTATATTTCTAATTAATTAATTTTATTGGAAATTTTATATAATATATTATTTTAAGAAACAGCGTGTAAACTTTTATTTTCGACTAGCTGTCCCAGCCGGCGTTGCCCGGGTCCGTGATAATACTATTAAACGAACCTGAAATTTGTAATTTTATCTCTAACTCGAAATACGTGGCCACTGATTGTGAGAAAAATTGGTTTAAAAAAATAAACAACAAAATTTAGTGTAACAAATATTCAAAATGACTTCAATGGGAAACGGAGGAGAAAATATGTGTTCAAAAATTGCGTGATTTTCGTATTAAAATGTTGATTTTTATCCTTAAATATCACTGTTCAGTCACGTAATTATTTATTTTTTTCACATCGAAATCCTAAGTGAAATATTTTGATTTTAAAACAAATTATATAACTCCTAGATCTTACTATACCGTGATTAAAATCGATAATCAATGATTAGGGAAAAGGTTGATATATATTAATGTAGATTCAGAACCATAGTACAAAATTAAGTATATTTTAATCAAAATATGTGTAATGTTTACCCTGTGGGTAAAATCCTAGCCGTAACCTAATTGTACAGTAATCACAACCTATCAGTAACCTAACTGACACGTAACATGAACCAAACAGTAACTTAAATATATCATAAATGTAACCTAACCGTCACCTTATCATAACTTATCCGTTTTCTGAAAGTAACCTAACTGAAACTTACCTCAACCTAACTGTAGCTTAAGCATAACCTAATTATAACGTAACCGGAATTTAAATATAACGTAAGACTAACCGTAATGTAATTGCAACCTAATTGCAACCTAACTAAAATCCAAATGTAACTGTTATCTAACCGCAGCCAAATTCTAAAATTAACACTAACTATAAACTAACAATTCTAACCGCGTACGTGCTACAAAGTACTTTAGTTCCACTTTTCACCACTATGGGATACAGTATGTTTTGTACGAAAATCCGGCACGGACCACCGCCACCTGCGGTTGGATATAATAGGCGTGCAATACACGATTTGCAGAATGCTACAGTTTCACTTTCCATCACCAGAATGAGCATTTTTACGTAAACAAACCTAAATCCGAACGATAATCCGATTTTCATTCTTTCCGTAGATATATTACTCAACGGGATGGGGATACAAATAGAAATTTAAGAAATTTGTTGAAATTTCTATTCGGAAACAATGGTAACCATCATGCAATTAACAGCCCAATATTAATCAATAAGAACCTCCTACACTGCTGCTTCATTCTCTTTAAAGTATGTTAGTTCTACTTTTCACCTCCAGTAGCTCAATAATATCTTAATAAACCTATATCCGAAGGAAACTCCGGTATTAAGCTTAATCGTACATATATTAGTCGAGAGGGTGGAAAAATCCAATAAGAAATTAAGAGAAATTATTGTTCGGAAATAACCACTACTTATAAATTAAGGATGAAATATGTTCTATACGAATATCCTACACAGATTCCCAATACCTGCAGCTCTGTATGGCAGGTGTGCGTTAAACTCGAAACAATTTTTAGTATTTAAAAAGAAAAAAATGTGTTTAAAAAATATCTTTAAAATTAAAAAGTCATGCATCAAGCACAGATTATGAAACACTATCCAACACATTCAGAATTATGTAACAAAACTGCACCGTTTAAATTGAAATATTACGTCTCATTTCACTATAATATATTAAGCATTTCAAAATCAAATTTCAGCTGCTCCCATATACATTTGGAAAATGATCCGAAAATTTTAGCAGCTCTGTGTATGATACATCGTTTGGTATATATTAACAACATGCATTCCAAAATTTAATTCATTTAAGAGATACACATATTTCAGTTAAAAATTCCTCTACAGCTGTATTCTCTAATAAGGAGTATGGTAGGCAAATACTTTTGTGCTGACCTGTATATGATGTATAGAATTCATATGTAAAGATTAATATGGAAAAAACTAATTACACGTAAAAGCGCATACCGAATTTTAAAACGTACTCTCCAGCAATTATTAAGCAAAGACAGTAACGTAACCATTTCTTTTGTGTGGCCCTGAAAATTAATAAAAAAAAGTTATAAATGCTCTTTTTTAATATAACCGAAGTTATATTCATTGATTTATATTAGTTTGAATACATTAGAAATAGCGTAATGTCATTAAAGCCCGTTCCAAACGATTTTTTCCCATGTACCATAATGTAACCGAACTCTTTTGAATGTTCTTGTAAATGAATCATTAGTCAAACATACTTCATGTGGAATACCAAACGTGCTTTAGTGACACTAAATATGCTTTATATTGCATGAAAATCCGACTATATTTGCTAGAGTTAGAGCATGGGCAGACAGACTGACAAACCGAATGCATAAGCACTTTTCAATTTTCTTAGAAAGTGCTAAAAAGACAGATATTTATTAAACTACGATAATTTATTATAATCAAGAAGTAAAAATATTAGATAACCGCTTCCAAGTTGCCAGAAACATCCAGTCGAAACATCCGAAAATAATTTATTTTCCATTTACAATTTATTTAATATATAAAGCATTTCAAAACCGAATTTTAGCTGTTCCCATTTACATTCTGAAAATTATCATTTAGCAACCCTGTATATGATATGGAGATTTGTATATATTAACAACATATATTTCAAAATATAATTCATTTAAGTGGTATATATATATCAGAAAATTACCCTTCAGCAATTTCCTCTAATAAAGAAAATGGTATGCAAATACTTTTGCGCAGCCCTATATATCAAGTATAGATTTCATATACAAAGAGTATTATGCAAAAAAAAAAAAAAAAAAAAAAAAAAAAAAAAAAAAAAAAATTAAAAGTGCATATCAAAGTTTAAAACGTACTCTCCAGCAATTATTAAGCAAAGACAGTACTGTAGCGTATTTCTTTTGTGTGTCCCTGTACATTAATAAAAATTGCTATGATTTGTCTGTTTAATTTTAATGTAGTGAAAGCAGGTGATTTATATCCATTTCAATACATTTGAATTAGCGTACATTTCATTAAAATACTCTCCAAACAATTTTACTGCATATACCATAATGTAATCGATTTCTTTTGATTGTCTCTGTAAATGAACCAACATTCGTACATACTTCTTATGCAACAATAAACATGCTTTAGTGATCCTAAATAAGCTTTATCAATTGCATAAAAATCCGAGTATATTTACGGAAGTTACAGTGTGGACAGACGGACAGACAAACCAAATGTATAAGTACTTTCCAACTTTGTTGAAAAGTGCTAAACAAACACTTCTAGATTAAAAGAAAATATATCATTAATATTATTGAAAATGAGATTCAAATTCTATTTAAAATATTTCTACTCGCAACAACAATAGAAAGCATTCGAATGCAAGGAATTATTTTTGCCAATTTCCAATTTTTAGTGGTAAAAGAGCCAGATCTTTTCTGATCTTTTACAGACCATATGTCTTGCAATTTAAATAGATCAACTTCAACTGCGCATTTATTATCGCTCAACCAATGAAAGTTGAGGAAAAACCAGACAGACGAACAATATGAATTCCAGGTTGACAAATTCGTTGCTAGGTTCTGGCTTCATTTGAACTATTCTGTTCTCTTAAACATTCATTATTATTTGCGTTTTCAAAGCAAGTGTTTAACTCCGTGCTAAAATGTAAAATTTAGGTGAAAAAACAATCACTTTTGAAAGTTTAAGCACTCAAATTCTTTTATTTAGTCCTGCCTCAGCTTTTTTAATAATTTTTGTGAAAGTTTTATACAACCAACCAACCGAAAGCAAGCGGTAAAAGAAACGTATTTTTTATAAGTGACTCTATATGAACCAACCAACCGAAAATGTGCGTTGAAATAAAAGGGGAAAAAAGGCATATTTTTGATGAGAGGGAACTCCAAATTTTAATAAATTACTCAGTTAATAATTGGAATTTCGAAATTCTAAACATGAGGTACATCAGGAAAAATTTGGGGCTACTCTCCAAAAAAAAAAAAAAAAAAAGCTTCGTACATGCTGTAGATTTTGCTAGCCATCGCAGACACACACACAGACAAACAGAGCGTTTTGTTATTTTATTAGTATAGATTGTAAGTCATGTCATAAAAAGGTTTGTTAGTTTTAAATTTTCTCCCAGTCAAGTCAAAATTAAAGAGTTTACTTAATAAACATGTTCACCCTGTAGGATAGGAGGATCTTGCAAAAGCTTAGGAAATACCTTATATTACTGAAAATAGTGATTTAAAGTATTACATAGGCATGATTGGGAGAAAGTTTGGAATTAGAAAAGGTGAACATGAATATTAAATTTTGTCGTACAAACACTTTATCTAGATTGTATTTTAATGGCGGGGAAGGAGGGAGGAATAAAAATTCTGTTTAATGAAAGCAAACTCTGTTTTGTATCAAAAATTTATCGTAAGTCCATTATAAGACTGTCCATCGAAATTCATAAACGCAAAAGGTTTGTTTGCAACGATGCTGTTTCTTTTATTATTCCTAAGTTGTGATTAGAATTAATGAATAAATTCCTTGTGGAAAATTTGAATAGCAGGAGCTACATTGGAAAATAATTTTAGATCATGATCTATTTTTAACTTAATGTTTTACACTAGAGCACATAGTTTTGTTTACATCTCATTGTCGCGTGTCATTTGTATTGACCGTGAGACGATTAGTATTTTTATTTTTTATTATGATTATGTTAGTTATCAGAATTGGAACCTGTCAATAGTTATTTGTTTTTAATAGATTTTGTAACACAAAGATGTTTTTCTGTGTTTTTTTTAATTGAGATTAAAAAAATAGATATATGTATTTTTTTTTATAGGAAGAAGACAATTTTTCCTAGTAATTTTTTGAATGTAGATTTTACGAAATATTTTCCTAATATCTATAATGTAAATGTGCCTACTTTTCTTTATTTTTAAATATATGTATGTACGTATATTATTGCCTATTGCTTATCTGCAAGGCTGTCCAACGCGGCGCCCGCGTGCGCTATGGCGCCCTTTGATGGTTTTCTTGATGCCCTTTTGAAGATTTTCTGTTATTAAGCATTTTAGATGTAAAATTCCATTATAAAGAATGCTTTCTTAAAATCGTTAATATTTTACCAGAGATATTTTTAAAACCTGTGTTTGGTATGCCTTTGGCTTGCCATTGTACATTAAAAACCAGAAACATACTTTGAAATTTTAATCATGCATATTTTTGCAATTTTTAGTTACTGTTTATGTAGTGTAATTTTTATAGTTAAATTTCTTAATAGTTGGAAATAACTCTTTTTGATACTTAAGAAGTAGGAGAAAAATAAACATTTTTACCTACCCCCCTCCCCTTTGAAGATATGTGCATGAAAGCTTAGTTTTTTTTCTTTTTTCTTCTTCTTTATTATTCGTCGTTGTTACTTCTTTCTTTTTCACACTGGCCCACTGGCTGTTTTATATGAAGGATAAAATGGCTTAATTTTTCTTTCTTTCTTTGCCTTTGAAATTTTAGAGGGTTTTTTTCTATAATTTTGCTTAGAAAAAGTAATAAACAGTGTAGAATGATTTCAATCTATGAAAGCACTTCCAGACTATCTCTCTGAACCCACCCACATGGTTTGGTCACTATCATGCTTGTCTGTTTTTGTACTTTTCATAAAACTAATCCACACCATCAAAATAAATCAGACCGTATTTTCAAATTCTAAAAGAAACCTAGCAATATCGCTGATTTTCATATTTATTTATTTGTTATTATTGTTATTATAGACGCGATTAATATTCTGGAGCCTTATCCTATGAACATTTTTGATATAGACTTCTCATTAAAAAAAAAAAAAATGTAGAATTTGAAATTTAATGCATGTAACTCCGGACTGTAGGGATCCTTTGTTTACCGTTGTGCGATTCATTTGCATTATGTTAAGATTTGCATGTGTACTAATACTATGCGACAATATTGCTACATATTTGCAGTCACACAAATAATGGCGCCCTTCATTGAGTGCCAATTGCCAAGATGCGCCCCTGGTTACTAAAAGGTTGGACAGGCCTGCTTATCTGTATTTATTTTTATAAATGATTTTATTAGAATGAAGATATACCTGACAGTTTTTTGTTGAAGATTTTGAGGAAGGTCATAGTGACATTTCTAAATTGTTTGAAGACTGTCACCTTCCTTTCCCCATAAGTTTAAACTTAGAAAACATTTTTTAATTAGAATCTTTAATTTTTACATTTTTTTTAAAATTCAAAATTTTTTTTATTTCTATTTTTATACAGACTCAAATCTAAATAGGATCTGATCAAGCTAGCTCTTGTTTTCAACGTGTTTTTGGGGTTAGTTCCTGTCTTTATTTGTGGTATATCTTTTTTTGACGCAGAATATGTTTTTATATTTTGGTGTTAATTTTTTTAGGTAAATGAAAGAGAACCATTAAACGCCCTTACTTTTTAGCCATACCAGATGCGTTAAATGTAAGTGTAATTTGTATAAAATAGAAAATGTTAAAATATATACTTTTAGAAATATTTATTACTTTTCTTAAAATTGTTCCAGATTTCCAACTTATTTATATAAATAAATTAATACAGATAAATATGTTTTTTTTAGAATGAAGTACCTAACATTTTTTTTGAAGATTTTGAGGAAGTTCATAGTGACCTTTCTCAGTTGTTTGAAGGATATCCCCTTCCTTCTCCAATAAGTGTAAGCTTATAAAAGCATTTTTTAATTAGAATTTAATTTTTACATTTTTTGTTTTATTTAAAAATTTTCGAATTTCTATTTTCAAACAGACTCAAATGTTAATAGGATCCGATAAATCTAGCTCTTGTTTTCAACGTGGATTTAGGGTTAGTTTTTGTCTTTAATTGCGATATGCTGTATTTGTTTTTCTGACGCAGAGTATGTTTTTATATTTTGGTGTAATTTTTTTTTTTAAATAAATGAAGGAGCCGGACCCAGGGCTCGCACCGTTCTTAAAATTTTCTCACTTATCTAACATGTTAAATTGTTTCAGATTGAATCTGCCATTTCTTTAACCGAGAAAAGAAGACGAAAAGAGAAGTAGAAAAGTTTGATGCGGTGAAAATTATATATAATGTTATAATTGATGAAAATAAACTGCCAGTTCATTCTTGAGGTGTCTCTTTAGGACAAATAATAAGTTTAGTTAAAGTTCTATTAATAAAAATTATCCACTCAGCTACGGCGGGTCTGAATGCTAAATATTCTATTAGAATTTGCGTTTTCCACAATATACTTGGACAAATCCATATCAACGAGGAAATTAGAAATTGCCTCTCTTACTGTGGAAACCATAATGTCTAGGATTATGAAAGTTATCCAGTGAAAAGAAGACCTAGTTTTAGATGAAGGTTTTTCAGTAGACATGGTTGTGATTCGTCGTCCCAGAGGTGGAGCGAGATGGAAAATTAATGTTGTAGACATAGATCGTTTAAAAAAAAGATCCATTGTCTCCAATTCAGAAGATGAATAAGGCGTTTGCTGCGGTGGAATCTGAGATTTTTTTCTAATGGCGACCCAGAATTTGAAGTACTTTGAGAACCGAGAAATGCAGTATTGCTTAAGCGATCTTCACGAGGCTACTAAAATTCCTGTAGGACCATGTGGACTAACAAGGAAAGTCTCCATACTGGGCATACTCCAAATTTTATGAAAAAAAAATACTAATTAAAGTACTTATGTATGTAATAAAGGATCAGTCAAAATTAGCGGCGGAATCACATTAGATATTGTGTAAATAAATAAAAAATTTTCGAATATTTGGCGTGAAAAGACTAAAGAGTCACTCGATTTGGCGAGCAGCTTTTTTCCTCGCCAAAAGCAAACGATTATAATGAAACTCAAAACTGTTGGATATTTAGTTTGCGTGTAAATGGTATTTAATGAACTTAAACATAAACAATGAGATACTTTAATATATTATATACATCTATATACTTGTATTACATATATATGGGTGATTCTCAAAATAGGGGACAATTTCAAAAGTGAAATCTTAAAAAAATTACTGTTAGCAAAATTTCTGAAAAAAATAGGTGTTGTTAATATAGTATTAGGTATACTTTACATGTAGTCAGCAGAGCTAAATATTTAAAAATTAACTTAAAAAAAATAATTAATATTTTTTGAGCCATGTTAATGACAAACCAAATTGCATGGAATAAATATATTAAGAAATTTTTATTTTCTTCCTGTTTAAATATTTTTTTCCATATTTATTAGCCTTCCTTTTCAGCAAATGGTTTCCATTTTTACATACATACATATAAGGAGAATAAAAACATTACCAAAGAGCAAACTTTGTTTACATGAGCAACATTCTGACACTAACAATGTAAGAAGCTGTCTTAGTGATTTTCTGACAGATTTAATGCATATTTTAGGGATAATAAATGTAATACCTAAATTTATATGTAAAATTAAACTTTATAAAAGATACAATATAAGCAATGGTTACATTTATGCATATAGGAGTCTTTAGCATGGACAGAAAAACCATGCTAATGACACTGATATTTGTCCATGCTAATGACAAATTTTAATTTAAATAAGATTATGAGCCATAATATAATCACAATGCAATAGTCTTTTCTGGGGCTTTTTAAAACACAAAAGTCCTATGCGAATCAGTAAAATAAAAATTTTAATTATAAAATAAACATGAAAATTATTATCCATTCTAATGACATACAATTGATGTACGCCCCTAATATTCAACTTTTATTCTTAAAATACAATACATGCTTCTATTTTCAGGCTGGGATAAAATGGCTACTTGTTGCCATGGAGAAACTGTATATTTTCAAACTATTGTCATATGTGAAAATGAAATTTTGATTAATAACCAGCTGTTATAGTATGACCTTGTTTTGAAAATAGAATATGGAGGACAAACTTTAATTCTTTTTTTATATACTATAATTTTATTTTTAAAAAGAAATTTATTGGATAAATCCTCTCCTTGATTAATTTAAAGTAAAAATAACATTTGTTTTATTTTATAAACATATTAACTCTTCAAAAAGCTAGTATATACAAGGCACAGCTGCTGTGGACATCCATGCTAATGACATTTTGAACATTTATTCTGTTATTTTAAGGTGTTTTTAACTAAAAAGTGAGTAATTCTTGAGTGCAAATAATGAATAATATTAAGACAAACATATCTAAATATAAAAACATGACAGAAAACCTCTGAATTTTTTTTGTATGCCGAAAGACATAAATTGTCCCCTATTTTGAGAATCACCCATATATATATTACTCGTTGAAGTAGTTATTTAATTAATCGCTGGGAAAAATGTTTTCATAACTAAAAAAATCATATTGAGAAAAATTATCTTAATACATTTAAGCGTATTCAAAAATAAACATCATATGTTTCAATAGCAACAGAATCTAATCGACAATTCTCAATTGGACTTTGAGCTTGAAACAAATTTAATTAAATTTAAATTATGAATTTCGTTTGAAATCTCAAAATTTGATGATTAAATTTGAATATAAATACATATAAATTTCGATATAACAAAATTATACTTAAAACAAACTAAAACTTACAAAACTAAAGTTATTTAAATTAAACTTATCAAAACAAGTTCAACAGGAAACTTTTTTTTTTCTTGAAGTGTATTTGACATAAAGTATTTTTTTTAAATTACATTCCATTGCCAACCAGCGATAAATCGCCAAATAACGATATTTTCATTATTTTTTTACGGTTACTGAATGGAGGTTCCGCCGAATTTTTTTTATAAACGTATATATCCACACGAGAAGAACATTTTGTAATTTTTTCAGATTTTTCGTTGTATGCCCGTATGGAGACCTTCATTGTAAGAGAAATTGAAGAATTTGAAAAGCATTTAAATGTTCAAGTTGTCGTGACTAGTACATCAGCCCTGAATAAGGCATGATTCATTGTTTATTACTATTATTTGCTAATGCTGTAGTATATGTCATCTTAA
>CAXHSM010001056.1:0-33960 GCA_964019185.1 Maratus speculifer | reverse complement strand
TTGTGACGATCACAAGCGTCTGGGGAGAGAACGGCTGCTAATGGTAGGACTTAGAAAATCTCAGCTTCTGATTAACTCGTGTCTGCGCGTGCTGCTGCAGAGGCGAAAAGGGAAAAAAGGCTGTAATTTCTTCCTTCCATATACCGTACTGAGAAATGGATTTTCCCTTTTCGTTGTGGATTTGTTTATGAAGTGTTTGAGAAAGAACGTAATACATTTCTACTTTCTCTTCCATATAAACTTTAAGCTTTATATGGAAACTCATAATCAAACTATTTAATTGAAACTTTTTTATTTATTCGAAATTATTTAAAGTAATGCAAAAAATTTCAAGCGGTTTTAAAAGTTCATCTTTTATACAAATTACAAATAAAAACAAAGCTAAACATAAACAAGATTAGAATACAAATAGCAAATTTGTGCCCTTTTTTTTTTTTTTTTTTTGCTTTATTTACATAGCTCTTTTGAATTATTATTAAAGTCAAAATTTTCAGTGTTATAAAGAACTGAATCTGTAAAAATAAATAAATAAATATGGTTGTTGAGAGAATTTAAATGTTTTAAATAGGAGATATTTCCCAATTAACATCAATTAAGCAATAAAACGTTATCATTAATGAGAAATTATATATATATATATATATATATATATATATATATATAATTCATATAGTTATTGCTCTTTTGCACAAATGATAAATAAAAACAATACTAAACATGAACAAAATTGGAAGACAAATAGTAAACAATTTTTGTATTTTTATTTATTTATTTTTTTAACTTGCTTTATTTATGTAGCTCTTTTGAATTATTATTCAATTTACAACTTTCAGTGATTAATTTTTTTTTTAAATTGACTTAATTTGTACAAAATAAATAAATAAATAAATAAATGTGCTGAGCTATTGATAACTTATCTAGAGTTAAATGTTTTTAAAAAAGAGGTATTTTCCATTAACATCAATTAAGTAATAAAACGTTACCAGTAATCAGAAATAAAAGAGGTTCTGTAGTTAAAGCCCTTCTCAAAATTTCTACGGGAGAGATACCCAGATACTCATCTGGGAGGTTTAGTGATTGTTATTCATAAAGTGAACAATTTTATAGTTTATGGGCATTACATGCCTATAAAGTAGCATTTAGTAAATATGCGACACATAAGACCAACATAATAAAAAATACATACGATAATTATAAATTAAGCAAGGTGTTGAAAAGTTTATAAATAAAAACCTTTTAAATTTTTGAAAAAAAAAAAAAAAAAAAAAAAAACATAAGAAGGACCAATAAAAAAGTATTATTTTGGTACTATTGCTTCTCATCTTTTCTTTAATTTTATGTTGAAATAGAGGTTCTTATTATGAGAACTTGCAACAGATGAATAGTAAACATTTTGTATTTGCTAAGATTTTTTTCAGTCTTGTTTTTACACATCATATTTTAATTTTATCACAATGAATTTTATATAAATTTAATCAGTTTTTAGAAATTTTAGCTTTTAGAAATTAACATTTAACTCTAGATAAGTTATCAATAGCTTACACACATATTTATTTATTTACAAATTCAGTCATTTATAACACTGAAAATTGTAAGTAAATAATATTTCAAAAGAGCTACATAAATAAAGCAAGTTAAAAAAAAGTTTACTGTTTGTCTTTCAAACTTGTTCATGTTTAGTATTGTTTTTATTTATCATTTGTGCAAAAGAGCAATAACTATATGAATTATATATATATATATATATAATTTCTCATTAATGATAACGTTTTATTGCTTAATTGATGTTAATTGGGAAATATCTCCTATTTAAAACATTTAAATTCTCTCAACAACCATATTTATTTATTTATTTTTTCAGATTCGGTCATTTATAACACTGAAAATTTTGAATTTAATAATAATTCAAAAGAGCTATGTAAATAAAGCAAAAAAAAAAAAAAAAAGGCACAAATTTGCTATTTGTATTCTAATCTTGTTTCTGTTTAGCATTGTTTTTATTTGTAATTTGTATAAAAGATGAACTTTTAAAACCGCTTGAAATTTTTTGCATTACTTTAAATAATTTCGAATAAATAAAAAAGTTTCAATTAAATAGTTTGATTATGAGTTTCCATATAAAGCTTAAAGTTTATATGGAAGAGAAAGTAGAAATGTACTGGGTTCTTTCTCAAACACTTCAGAAACAAATCCACAACGAAAAGGGAAAATCCATTTCTCAGTACGGTGTATGGAAGGAAGAAATTACAGCCTTTTTTCCTTTTTCGCCTCTGCTGACGCACGCGCAGACACGAGTTAATCAGAAGCCGAGATTTTCTAAGTCCTACCATTAGCAGCCGTTCTCTCCCCAGACGCTTGTGTGACGATCATGATTGTTGATGAGGAAGAAGATTGAACAGGTCTGGAACGCGAATTCAGAATCTTCCCTCGAACGGTGCACTTTTGGCGATAAATTTTGGCGAGAAATGCATTTTGAGATGAAATGAAAAATATGGAACCGAGCTCAACGGATCGAGGGAAGATTCCAAATTCGCACTAGCGTCTCAATATAGAGAGGGCTCCCGCAGTAGGGTTACTGTATTTGGCTATTTATCGCTTACTTGGCTATCTATTTAAATATCTGGTAGAGAGGGCTCCGGGTGAATATGAAAAGGGAAAGTTAGTGGATGAATTGGACTACTACTACTGCGAAATAAAAATTTTATTCGAGAAAATCTGTAGTTATATATGTTACGTTTCGATGTAACAATTTTAGTTGGTTTTGTATTAATGCAAAAATTAAAATATACTTAATTATGATATTATTAAATTTGAATATTAGACCTGACCTTCGTGTTTTCTAAATTTAATCAAAAATTTCCAAAATATGCATATGTCTTTTTGAAATTTACAAGGTAAAAATATGACTTATATAATTTAGGAAAAAAAATATTTTTTTAGCAATTTTGTTTTTAAAAAAATATTTTAAGATCTCGTTTTTTCTCTTTTCATATTATAATTGATAAGAGAATGGTGAATAAAAAAAATCTAAACATAATAACAATTTAGGAATTGTAATAAATTTAAATATTTCCAATGTTCAATTAAGATAAATTTGAAGCTCAGAAAAAAAAAAGTGATTTGGGGGTGGGGGCAAAGCATTTGAATAGTTACAAGACGAATTTCACTTTAAAATAATTAATTATTAAGAATAAAATTCCAAATCTCCCTCGGGAGGTGTTGTATGTCCCGTAACAGAGACTGTAAAAAAAAAAATTGTCATTGAGAATTATTGATTAGAAAGATTTTTAAAAGGGTATCAGTTACACCAAATAAAATTTTATGTGCTACAAAGAAAAAATAATTCTAAAGAAAACTGTTGAAAGTTAGATTGGTGTAGTGTGTTATGGTGGGAGTGGTGTTTGTAGAGAAGACTTTCAATTTGTAATTTTTATTTGACATTAGTTATGGCTGCTCGTGCCCCACCAGTGGCCGAGAGGTTCTGACCTCTCAATTGGTAAACGGCAGGTGCTGAGTTCGAACCCAATCGCGGCCGTCGACCTAACCGTTCGGAGTTTTCGTGGTTTTCTTCGAGCCTTGCGTAACTAAGGGTTAGGTTACCTTATAAAGACCCCCACGAAAGGCACTCCCCCCCTGAGCTTATATCCCTCGAGTAGATAATCGGCCGACACAAAATAAAACCAAACCAAACCATGGTTACTCGTCAAAAATTATAATTTAAAGCAGTTTTTTTACCTGACATGTTTTATGTCACTACAAAAGTTAAGATAAGAAACTGATTAAAAAGAATTTTAAAAAATAGCAATAAGAAACTGATTAAAAAGAATTTAAAAAAAAAACAATAAGAAACTGATTAAAAAGAATTTTAAAAAATAGCAATAAGAAACTGATTAAAAAGAATTTTAAAAAATAGCAGTAAGTTTCGAGATGTAAGACGAGTATTATAAGTCTTTTTGATCATTATTGTAATTTTAAAGGCATAATATTTCCATTAATTGAATTTATTTTTAAGTATATTTTTTATAAGTGTCCTGATTTTAGATTTCAGAAATGTAACAAAGCATAATATTTATTTATTTCACCATTTTAAAAGTAAAAATTAAAAATAGTAAATTATTTTTTTAGATAATTCTATTGATGTTTCCAGAAACTTCAAAATTTCCTGACAAAATTTATGTTTAAAACCAATTTTTAAGATGCACCAACATTTAATAAACTATTACACTCTCTATATGTGCACAGACCCCCCCCCCCCCTTCCAAAAAAATGATGAAATAATACTTGTTTGAATCACGATAAATTTTGCTAATAAAAAATATTAGTAATATATCATGCAAACAAAAAAACTTTTAATTGTATTTTATCACATAAAATTACCATTCAAATTTCTTATTTCATCTTCAAAAATGGAGTGGAACAGATTGAAAATATCCAGTATTAGATAAAGAGAATACGTTTTATTTGCTTTAAGGATAATTATTTTGAAAGAATTAAGTTTAAAATAATAAGAATAAATAAACAAAACAAAAACGAAAATGGGTATTGAAGCTAGAAACCGTAGAAAAATATTTGAATTTTTTATAACTTAAACAATAAAAAAAAAGGCTTATGAACACATAATATTCACAATATATTAGATAAAAGTGCTAAGAAATTTTCCCTTTAAAAGAAATATACCGTTACAAATAATTACATACTGTATTTAAAAACTTAATTTACAATTATAATAAATTAATTAACAATAATTAGTAATGTACAATAATTTTCAAAGCTTATATTATAAAATTAAATTAAGTATTTTTAAATATACTACACTGATACAAATTGATGAAATAAATAAAATATTACATTAAATAACATGATTAACGATGATTAAAAGGAATCAAATTACATAATAAAAATTGATTATGTCCCCCCCCCCCCCCGCTTCTTTTTATAACATAATACAAATTGATTCTAATTAATTTACCGTTTGAATGGATGAACTTTTTTATCATAAAATTAAAAGAATTATTTTTATATAACTAGCACTGATACAGACGGAGAAATAAAACATTATGCTAACTAATTATATGACTAATGTTGATTGAAATGTTTGCATGAATCAAATGACATAATAAAAATTAAACCCAATTTTTCCCCACTTTTTTTTTTTTTTTTTTTTTTTTTTATTTTACAACATAAACACTGATTCTCATCCCCCTCTCTCTTTTTCTTCACGAAATAATAAACCGACCCTTGTTAGCATTTTAAAAAAAATAAAATTCTCTTTTAAAGCATGATTTATTTAAAATTCTTGATTTTTTAAAGAGATATATTTAGGACCTCTGCATGTGTTTTTCACTCATCAAATATTAAAATGTGCTTTAATTTTTTTTTTTTTTTTTTTAAGGGTGTATTTGAAAAAATATTTTTCCACCTTCAATAGCTCGAAAATCTCTGAAACATTTTCAGTCCATTTTTAAAAGTAAAAATATGAAATTTGCTGAGGTGATTTTTGAAGAGATGTGTAAGAGGCCATGGTGATTTAAATTTTCACTCAATTAATTGAAATTTGATTTATATTCACAGCCACCACAAATAAATTCTTCGGGAAGGTTGAACTCCGATGGGAATTGGCCCAGTTGCATCACATGACTTGCCACAAATCATTATTTTGGCTCAGCATCATTAGCAAATGCACATGCAGTTTTGTTGTCATCTATTTAGATGAAAATTATTGTAAACCCGATTGTATGAGAGTAATTTTTTCCAGATATTTATTTGATATATATATATATTTTTTTTTCTGTGTGTTTTGTTGTGCTTGCGTTTTTTAACTTTATCGTAAAAATGCTGAAATCAATTTTGAATTTGGTCCGGGTTCTTTTTTTATTGGCCTATTACTAAAAGTATGGAAAAAAAAATTAGACAATAAAAATAGTTTGAAAGTCATACCTCATTTTTAAGCAACTTTGTATATAGAAAAGAAATAATTGTTAATCCTTCACACACAATTAATTTAATGAAATTTTATAGTCAATCTTAACAGAAGAGAAGTTTGATGCAGTAGAACCCCGCTAATTCGGATCTCCAGATAATCCAGATCGGTTTGGTCTTTTTTTTTTTTTTTTCAAGTTTGAGAAGCGATTGGCTTATTTCCATAGCATTAACTTGTTTCATCGTTGTATTCATAATAAAAAATACTCTTTCTGAAATCTTTTCGGAAGAATTAAGCAAAGTAAACATTTTTACTGTCTGTAAATATTTAATAAGTTTAACATAAGGGTGATTTTCTGTAAGTATGTTTTATTTCATTTCTTTCTAATTCTCTGGATTTTTGATAATCCAGATTGGATCCAGTCCCAATTAATCCAAATTATTGGAGTTTTACTGTATATGTAACAAAAATATACTCCATATTTAAAAGGATTTACATTTTTTTTTCATAAAAAATAAATCTGATGGACACATTAAAGAAGTTCATTTTGTGAATAAATACATAAAATTTGTAGAAATTACTATTTGTAAGCCAAAAAATCAAAGAACATTTTTCAATTTCTTATAAAATTTTAAATATCTTATAAATTTTAAACTGTAATAGATTCCTTTCTTATAACAATCTTTAATGACTGTCATGCTCCTGATTTTTCTTCAGCTGAAATCTTTGGCACCTGTGTTTGCAACACACATTGCACACTGGGCTAGAGCACCCGTGTATTATTTTTACTATCTTTGAAAAAAGTTCCTTTACTAAAAAATATGCTATTTTTGGAAAACTCTTTGATTTAAATGTATATATTTCTAAAGTTTTAAATAACAATTAATGTAAATTTTAAGAAAGAAGTTATTTTGTAGGGAGTATAACTATTTTGACGTTACTTCCAGAACAAATAAAATATCCATATACAAAAAATGTAAATACTGATAGAAGATTAGCCTTCAGTGGATTTTCTGATGTTGGGTTAGACCTTATTTCCAACTAGATTGCTCTCAGAAAATCGCAGGTGTGTAGTTTTATTATAGAATAATTGACTATCATTTTTGATTTTCTGCAAGCAAGTGGAAATAGTCTGATCCCATGGATAACAAATTTATTACTACCGGAAGGATATGGATTTATTTTAAGAGTCCCACTATTATGCCAAAAGAGAAGACAGTGAAGTAAGTTTGTTGAAGTAACATCAAAAATAATATTAATGTTCCCTAAAAAATAACTTGTTATTACATTACTCACTAAATTATGCTTTCCGAAATATAGCATATTATACTCAAAACTATGGAAAAACAATATGAAAATATTTTTAAATGATAATGTTGTGAAATCTAATTTTTTCATTCATGTTTCAATTTTTTTTAATGCTAAAATTGTAAAACTTATCCAAATAATGTAGTAATACTATATTTTAAAAACAACCTACTTATGTTTCATCTTTTAATCAACAGATGGCACTTGTATCATGCTTGTTTTTAAAGAACACCAGAGGGCGCTATTTTATTTTAACAATGTTTATAAACAATGCTGTACCTCTTGTTTACATTTGTTAATTTGGTTTAGCAGGATTTTACTTATAAAGAATTTATATTTTTTAAATAATAACTTTTCTTTTATTACTTTATTTTATAGTTGTTCAGCATTTTAAAAGGTAAATCATTAGAATTGTTAAGTTTTAACCACTTTCATTTAGTGTTTGTTTATAGACATCTATAAAATAATATTTAAAAAATTATAGTGTTAACTTTGTTTTGTTTAATGTTTTGTAATAATCATTTTTCGTTTAGTAATTGTAAGTAATTTCTTGGTAACATACAGTTTTCATTATATATATATTAATCATTCTCTTTGTTTCTTTATTTACTGTTTTTTTATTATTAAAATTAGACTTAAAATTAAAAAAAATCATTAAAACATTTTTCTCCTCATTTATGACTTTTTAGTAATTATAAATCATTTTTTTATTATTATTGCTCTATGTTAAAAAAAAAAAAAAAAAAAAAAAAAACCCTTGCTTGTTCAAAACAATATTATATTTCATTTCTACAGATAACTTACATAAGATTTTTCATAAACAAAATTTTTCATTCATTAAAAATATAAATTATTATAAATGATGGTATTTTCTTGCTAACCTATTAGTTTTATATTGCAGTTTATATCTAATAGGTTTAATTTTTGATAGTTATATTAAGATTATGCATATAAGGTTTCTTTTAAGAAATAAAGATTGCTTTTTGAAATATTAATCTGAAATTAAGGATACTCCAAAATGCAGTAAACTCTCTGAAATCTATAAAGCTAGGGAATAGAGGTTGTGCAGATTTTAGAATTTTACAGATGTCTGGTTATTGCTTTATCTTTTTTAAACAGTAACTTGAGTATAATAATGCAATTGAAGTTACAATAAATGCTTATAGTACAATATATTATTTAATGAATTACATGAGTAAATAATAATCTTAAGTATGCATTATAAAATGAGATACATTTTTCGTGAAATATTTGGTAAAACTTGCTTCATAAAAGTACATTGCTAATTTACATAAAAAATGTTCTGTTTCATGTTTAGCCAAACTGATAACAAAACAGCTTGATTAATATGTTAATAAATTTGGTTTTATTGTTTACATCTACCATGATGTTTAGATTTGAGGGAGTCTTCTGTATATCTGAAGTTATCTTATTTTTTACCGTAAAGTACTGAAAGTAAGGCCTCCTACCACTTTTAACGCGGCCTCCCACACACGCACCAAAAAAAGGAAAAGTTGTAGTAATAATTTTTATTTTCAAAATAATTATAATAAACATAGCTGTTTAGATTAATTATCTCTTTTTTTTAAATTATGAATCTTCTTTAAATTTAATTCAATTTGCATTTGAATAAAAAAATGGAATCTTGATAATCAGGATTTTACATGATTCTTCAAGACTAATGAAGTAAATATATTTTTTAGTTTCATTAAACTTTCATTCATTTTTTAATATTTAAAATTAATTCAATTACTTAAAAGATTTTTTGTAGCTGTTACTTTTATTTTTTAACTTACACTTATTCTTTTTCAACTTAAATCTTCCGAGAAAGAAAGTAACATTGTTATTTTCTTTTTATCACAATAGAGGGTGGCATGATTCAAACTTTTATTATCCATTTTGATTTTACACAACGCTATCAAGTTTTTTTTTTTTTTTTCATTGAACTTGTGTTCATCTATTTAATATTTAAAATTAATTTAATAACTAAAAAGATTTTTTTGTACCTATTACTATTATTTTTTAACTTACTTATTTCGATTTTATTTGATTATTTACTTATTTTCTTTCTCTCACAATAAATTGCCACACAATGCAAAATTTTGCTATCTGTTTTGATCTTACACAATTGTACAACACTGATCAAGTTTTTTTTAATTTCATTAAACTTGCATTCATTTATTTAATATTTAAAATTAATTCAATAACTAAAGAGAATTTTTTGTGTCTATTACTATTATCTTTTAACATTTTATTTTTTGTTTTTTCAAAATTGTTCCTATTACATAATTTTGCAATTAAATAAATAAAATTTGCAAAGAAAAAAAAATAACATTGTTGTCTTCTTTCTCTGGCAGTAAATGGCGACACTATGCAAATTATTATCCAGAGCTTGAAATTCAATTTTCCAGAGGAGGGGAGGAGGTTTAGGTGCTTGGGAGGGAGAAAAAAATCTTTAAAATATACTGTTATTTTATGTGCTATTTAAAGAATTACATAAATACAGACATGACAAAATAAGCAATTTTTATCAACAACTCAAAATAATTATGCAAAATGTGTTTTTTACTTTAAAAAAAGTCAAGATTTTATATAGTCTATTTAGTTTTCAAAGGGATAAATTCCCTTTCTGTGCTAATTACTTATGTTTCAGGTCTAATGAACTCTGTTTTTGGTTCAGGTTGATTTTAGTTTGAGTGTAGATTGCTGCAAGTTGGGTTCAGGTTAATCTAATTTTTCAGAAGTTAGTTCATTATGTATTTCTGATTAAAAATTACACCTATAACAATAAACAGATATGTTTGTGTGTGTTGTTTTCCAGTGTTTGACATTTCTTTCTGCAATGTATTGTTGAAATTTGCATGCTTTACACGATCCTGTGTGACAATTAGTATTTACTAATAATCCTAACTAATATATCCCGGAAATTCTAACTTAACTATCCAAATTTCGGGATTGATAAACAATGTTTCATAACTTTTGGAATCAAATGCGTTAATTTTTTGGAAAATTTGAAACGTAATTACTCCATTCTTGCACGAAACTTGTCAATCGATCGCAGGGGAGAAAAATGCGAAATTTGACGATTGGTTGCGGAAAAAAGCGTGAATTCCAACAATTTTTTGCAGCAAAAAACTCTTAAAATATGTTATTCAGTCGCACAGAATTTTTTTTTTTAAAAAAAAGTGGTAGTTAATTGTTTCAAATTACAAGATTTTTCGAAAATTTCATGTTTTTTGGGGGGCGGAAGTCTTTTGTCTACAATATTTTTTTGGGCAGGATTTCAGAATTTCGAACGCGAATCCCACCCTGATTATCTATTATTAAAGATGAATTCTTTATGAAATTATTTTAGCAAAATGCCATATACAGGGTGAGTAATAAATATTGAAACAATAGGCTATCTCCTCAAATACTGCCCCTAGACCCATACTTCCAATTGGAAAAATTCATAAAAAAAGGTGAAATTTCTGATAAGATAAGTTGCGACTCCATGGGGGAGTTTATTTGCAGGGTTGCCACCAGACTTCGAGTAATCGTAATCGATTATAATCGACTACAAAAACTTCGTAATCGCATTGTAATCATAATCGCAAATTTTAATTTCAAAATAATCACGATATAATCATAATCAAAAGATTTCACTTTGATTACAATCATAATCTAATCGTAATCGCAATGCAGATATCGCCATGTAATCTGCATCAAAAAGCTATATAATCGTAATCAAGCATAAAAGTACGATTACATTCTTCGATTACACCTTTTTTCCCTCCGTTCTTCGTTTCGCCATGTCCATAAAATACTCGGTTGGTGAGTTAAACATTACATCAAGGAAAGAGTAGGTCGACGTGTGGAGCTCGTTAAATCGCCCCTAGTTAAAAGTGAGAAGAGGTCATAGGTCAGGGAACCGTTCGGGGTGAAACAGAATGCATACTTTACACTGTATGTAGTCAACGCTATAAAGGGCTGTCCCTGCTAGAGGTCTGCACGGGCCGGGCCTCGGCCCGAAGCCCGAGCCCGGCCCGCGGGCCGGGCCGGGCTCGGGCCTTACTTCTGAAGACTCGGGCCGGGCCTAGTCACTAATCCTTTCGGGCCGGGCCGGGCCTAGTCACTAATCTTTTCGGGCCGGGCCTAACTTTTTTTCCGTACAAAGCCGAGACTGACTCCATTCTTCCTAGTTTTCATGGACCAAAATAATCAGTTCCTATTGAATCTTCCTATATGAAAATCCTTTTCTCGACTTTTTATAAATCAGTAATATTTGGCTTTGTCCAAAAATTTCTGCAAAAAAAGCATATACTTTTAAGCCGTCATTATTCTACAATTAAACATTAGAATTTATTCCTTTTAAAGAATCGTAGATTACTGGGCGTTTTAAAATAGAATTAAACACACACACACACACACACAAAAAAAAAAAAAAAAAAAAAAAAACATGATTATGACGGATTTTTTTTTTTTTTTTTTTTTTTTTTTTTTTTTTTTTTTTTTTTTTAACTGAAAACTGAAAACTTCTTTTAAAATGTTCATCCATGCAAAATGAATACTACAATACGGGGGGAAAAATATTAAACATTTACATCTGTTAAGAAGGGAATGCATTTTTTTTTCGTACCAAAGCGATTTCGTCTTTGGAAATTTTACCATATACCGCTTTTTCGATTTTTTGTCTCCATTACAGAGAATATGGATTAATAATACTAGTGATAACTAACACATTTACATACAACAAACAAAGATTCATTTAAAAGCATAAATATCGCAGCTTACAGCACTTCTGCATAAATGGAGATTAAACATAGAAAAAAAAAGACTATTATAATTTTTTGGGGTCAGAACTCTTCCATAAGATTAAAGATCAATGTTCTGTAGAAATTCACTCGAGCCGGGCCGGGTTCGGGCCGAATTTTAAACTTTTTTCCGAACCGGGCCGAAATTTTAACTTTCGGGTCGGGCCATTATTTTTTTCTTTCGGGCCGGGCCGGGCTCGGGCCGAATTTTTAACTTTCGGGCCGGGCCGGGTCGGGCCACTATTTCTTTCGTTCGGGCCGGGCCGGGGCCGAAATTTTAACTTTCGGGCCGGGCCCGGGCCTGGAAATTTCGGCCCGTGCAGACCTCTAGTCCCTGCGTCCCTGGTATATAGTATAAAAACACAGAAATGGTCACCATTCGAGGGGTCTTGTTTCGCGGGTTTTTGAGTGGGAGTGATAAGGATAGAAAAGAAAAATATTTTATTATGGGCACTTAGCAATTGGACAGACATCACCTTCTTTCAAATGTGGGAATGGGAAAATAAAGAAAATGGGAAAAAAAAGAAAAAAAAAAGATGCTTTTATTACATGTGACAATTCATCTAACAGCTCATTCGCATTTTGGATTTCTTAGTGGTTGGTTATATCTAAGTAGTTGTTTAACAAGATTAGAGATGGCTAAGAGAAATAACAAAAAGTCGAAGATTATTTCACGGAATCTGTATCAGATTTAAATGAAAAAGGCTTGAAATTTTTAAAATATAAATGTAAATTGTGCTCTTCAGATGTCAGGGTCTCCGTACAAACCAAGTCCAATTTGAACACCCACATGCAGGTAATTTTTTAATAGATATATACATATTGTATACATTTATTTTAGAAATATTGTATAGTTATATCTTGTCTTTTTCTTTAAAATTGTAGCCAAAGGAATTTTTTATATTAAATTAACTATATAGTGTTTTTAATCATAAAGTCTGTTTATTCAAAATTTGTATTTTAATATATCTGGATAAGTTACATATAGATCAGTTTTCTTACAAAAGTTCTTATAATAAAAGATTGTTTTTTATTTTTATTTATTTTAAATACGTTTATTTTATCAGAATCCCCTCAAAAAAAAAAAAAAAAACAGAAAGTAAGACAGAGGTTTGTCAATAAATATGCGGGTGTTAGTAAGATTTCTTTAAGGGTGAAAGACGTTAATGATACCTAGTTGTTAGTAAATTTCTTTAGCTTATGTGCCGGCAAATTCAATGACGAACTCCTCAATTTTGGAAATATAGCCAGCAAATTTTCTTTATCTCGGATTATTTAAAAAAAAAAACTACCAAAAACTCTCTAAATGAGTTATAAATAAATAATAGGATAAAAAAGGTAGTTTTTGTTTTCCCAGAAAGGTTTGTCCCCCCCCCCTTCCCCTCCTCTCCCCTAATACATTCATACCAAAAGACAGTATTTTATATTATTATTATTATTATTAATATTTGCCTGTTAACGTTCATGTTCCTCAATTTTGTTTTAAATATGTGGTTCAAGGGGACAGAGGCATGCAAATGAAAGATAAAAGAATGAATTGTTTTAATTCTCCCATTTCGAAAAGCTTGGTAGAAGCTTATTTTTAAAAATAATCTTAGTTAAACTCATTTCATGTTTAAATTTTGGGTTAAAAAAAAAAAAAAAAAAAAAAAAAGGTTGTGAAACACAGGTCTCCCCCCCCCCCCCCCCAAATTTTAGTGTGTGTGTAAGGGGAGAGGGTTTCATCCTGCGTACACTGGTATTCGTGAATTTCAAATCAGAGTTTCGTATGTTACACATACCTATTCTATCAATCAAACATCCTTAGAAATGCTCATAATTTCAAAATAAATTTATAACAATGAAATCAGTTCTAAAATATTGAAAAGGAAAACATATATTATTTATATAGAAAAGAATAGCTCTTTAAATATAAATGATTTATTTTTCCTTTAAAAATAAATAAATAAAAGGAAACGCATATTTTGTAAATTTGTAACTGTTTTTTAATTTTATGTCCAAAAAAAAAAAAAAAACAATAAAACCTGTTAAAACGAAACGTGATCATTTCTAAAATCCTGTCTAAAACAAAATAATTTTTGTAAAATATCTCGGTGAAAATAATACAATACAGTAAGAATAGACAGTACACTTGCTCAAATGGAAAATTTCCGCTGCCCCTTGTATTTCCGTAATACTAGGTTTTACTGTATTTTAATAAATATATTTTTTACTATATTCTCAAAAAAAAAAAAAATTGATTAATTATTCGGCTAATAAAAAATTAATGAAGCACAATATGCTGATGCCGAACCGCTAAATGACTCAGAAATTTTCAATTATATTTCATTTTCCGTTTTAACAGGTTTATTGTCTGTTATAATTTTTCTACATTCTATTCATCTCAATTTTGAAATTTTTTTGTTACAAACAGATGTTGTTTTGATAGTTTTTACTTTATATGTGTAGAAATGTATTTGTTTACCAAGTTGTCTATCACAAAAGACATAAGTACAATTTTTTACAACTTTATTATTATTTATCATTTTTTTTACCAATGAAATGAAATTAATTTTATTTACTGAAGTCAATGATTTTATTAATTCATCGTTCATTGACGTAATTTCCCCCCCCCCCCCTCTCTCAAATATTTTATTTTTATTGCATGTATGCGCTTCGTGTTTTAAAATTGCCTTTTAAAATAAATATGTCATATTAATAATAAAATAATATACAAAATTATGCATTTTGTGAATTATATTACATTTGTTATACCTAATATTAGTTTTTATCATTGTCATTACAATTATTTTTAATATCTCAAATTTTAACAGTTTTATATCGAAACGTAACATTACCTTTTTTCGGCTTTACTGATATAGCCATGCTACCTAATCTGTTTTTACTTTTATTTGAACTCAAATTGTATGTTTTGCAAAAAGTGTTATGTGAGCGAGCAAGATTTTTTTTTTCTGTTACACTTTTGTTTGTTCTTCTCAAAGCTGAAGATTTGAAATAAGATGAAAAAATGCTTTGAACTAACTTTAATTAATGTTTAATATATTTTTCGTAACTTTCTATGTGTCTTTTGAAAATAACAAAATTATATTTTCTTATAATGTGCCTGATACAGTGAAATGTGTTAAAACGGAATTTCAAAGTAGCAAAAATAAATAAACAAGTATATTATATACATTTTGATTTATTTTTTCCACTTTTCAGTATGGAAATTTAATATTAAATTTAATGGTTTATTTTATGTATTATTTTTCAATTAATTGATATATATATATATATAACCATTATTTGTATCACAATATATGAACAATTGAATTTAATAACTTATACCACATTGAACACAGAGCGAAAAAATAAATAATTAAAAAGAATACAAATGGAGTTTGTAGAACCAAAGCAGAATCTTCGGTCCCCAAACACTTTGGAATTACAAATGAAGTGTGTGGTTTCATCTTCGTATTTGCATGAAAAAGAAAAATAATACGAATTTAGGGCTACCAACAATATATATATGTATATAATTCATTTTAGGTAAGTTTCCATATTTACAGGTTACTCTTGTTCTTGCAAGTTCCATAAACATTTATTAATGTAAGAATGGATTTTGTTGTACTGTATAATCTTGGTTAAAAATCAAAATACTGCAGATATTACAAAATAATTGAGAGCTATTTAATTTTTTATTTGTAAATCATAGAATATAAATCAGTTTACAATGAATATTTTCAGAAAATTGATACCTTTCGTTTTTATTTATCATATTTGTCTTTTCGGTAATTGGTGTACCATTTTAATGCACTTTAAAAATCTATTAAACTCAATTTATTTTTGTGCCATCAACTGTAAAATATATATTTATAACTAAATTCTAATAACAAAGAAATAAAGTATTGGCATCAACAGTTTTTTTTTAAAATAAACTTAGTTTTTTCGGTCTAAAAAATATCAGGCTCAATAATACAATGTCATATATATGTATATGACAAAATGTTATTTTCTTAGTTATTGAGAATTTCAAAAGGTAAATGATAAAAATTCAAGAGAACAAAAAGAATTAGATTCGGGAGATTTTTTTTTTTTTCAGAATAGTTTAATTGCTTTCGAATTGTGAGCACAATTAAAAAATTGTAAAACAAGAAAAGTACTGCATATATATAGCAAAATAACGAATCCAAATTCCAAAGTAAGAGGGATTCATAATAGAGTCCTGCAGAAGTTGGTTATACTAAATCTTAATCTTAAAATTTAGTAAACCCGAAATGCGGCTCGAACCCGATGTATTCCAACCTAAACCCGAAAATTATGAAAATTAGTCCTTATTGTAATGCATTTAATGAATATTAGTTTTAATCATATCTTTAATATCAATTTTTATCTTTTTCATAAAAGATTTATATATATAGATATCCTATTTTATTGAAATTAGCTTTAACCCGACATGAACTTAGTATCAGCTTAGGTTTGGATAAAATCAATTAACAGGACACGGTACCGGACTCTAGTTTGTAACATGCAGACTACGAAGTTAGTGCAATCGAACTGTAATCATAATCGACTAGTTCGGTAATCGTAATCCAAACGTAATCGTAATCTACAAATAAAAAAATGGATAATCAATTATGTAATCGTAATCAGACTTGCATAAATAGAGACATAATCGTAATCTGTTTTTTGAAATTGGAAATAATCGTAATCTTAATCGATTACAGTCGTCTGTAATCGACTCGAAGTCTGGTTGCCACGCCACCTGGAGAACCTGGAAAACACAGGGAATTTTAAAATCCCCTCCCAAAACACGGAAAAGCCAGGAAATTTTGAAAAAATTTATAGGTTTTTTTTTTTCAATCCTTTGGAGAAATTTGCTTAATTTAGCGCGGTTTGTACTCGTGTTTTTGTTGTATTTCATCTGTTGACCCCCCCCCCCCCTAGATATAAATGTCAACAAATTTTAATGCATATTTGCATCGATCCCAGGGATAATAACATTTGTCGCCGAAAAAGCGGAATTCCGCGTTTCTGTGGAAAAGTAGCATGTCTGCTTCCAAGTCATACAAATAAATTCATTATAAATATATGTGATGATATTTTTAGTTGCCAATTTTTTTATAAGAAGGTGATGACATTAAAAGTTGGTAAATTCAGTTTTGACATGTTTGCACAACTACTGAGGTATATAAAAAACTTCAAGAGGATCTACAAAAACCTCATTTTTTCAACTTCTTCAAAACTTTGTATGTAACTAGAGTATTTTTCGTATTCTAAACCTAATAGAGGGGATTTTTAACTAATAATAGACCTGTAAACGATATGCTGTATTAAATTCTACTTATTTCTAAACTACATAATGAAAAATGGCTTGTAAATTTAGTGGTTTAAGATTTACGGGGTGAATTGGAACACGTTTTCTCTCATGGTTTATTTTTCTTTACAGTAAGAGTTTCATGTAATATATGAAAACATATGTATGAATATGTATTGTAACAATATTTTGTTTGTTCTAATTACTTGAAGAGTTTAAAGGTGCCAAGAATTTACTTAATTAAACAAAAAAAATCAAAGCCTAATTCAACAAACATGGAACACACAATAAAAGAATAAAAAAAAAGCAAAATAGTTAGAAAAACTGCACAGAATTATTCTCTGACATCCACAACATTACACAAACATCCCAAAATGAAAAACCAATTAAAAAAGAGAGGGATGCAAACAATACTAAGGGCTGGGGATGATAGCATATTAGCAGATTGTATTAATACATGCAGAGATTGGGGATATTCAATAGATTCACTTACAAAATGACTACTAGTAAAGGATAACACAGAACAGGGCTAAATTTGTATTAAATTCTACTTGTGCAATTCAAATATAATTTCTTAAAATAAATTTTAATTTTTTTTTATTTAAAAGTTGTTTCCTATTTTTTAAAAAGGCATATCTTTACTATATAAAATAAAGGCTTGGTTTCACAGTAACTACGTGTTCCTATTCTTCAATTATCATTATTACCTGTTTTTATTAACCCTATTAAAGTTTTAATCTGAATAAATAAAGATTATAGCATTTGTTCCGATTCACCCCTATCTGCGGGGTGAATCGGAACACCATTAAAAAAATAAATAATACATATATAAGCTGTAAAAATGTTTCGTTTTTGCTTAAAAAGTTAAGAACAAAACAAGACCGAAGTTTCTAGTAGAAAAATAAAAAAAATCAGTTGTTGCTTTTTTTAACGTTAAATTTGAAAAGTGTTCCGATTCACCCCATTTTACGGTATATGATTCAAGTTTAATTTTAACTATTTCTTCAACTGTGCTTTATAGAAACAGTATTTTGTTAATTTGATGATAAATATCGTTTGTTTAAGAGTTAGACATACCAATATAAAATGCATTTTTTTACTATAGTGAATTTTGTAGGTTTATTATAAGTCAATAAAACAGTTCTTTCTTAAAAATTTTCTTTCGTCAAAATTTGACGGGTTCTACCTTGTATTAATTAAAAACCCTTAATGATCATCGCAAAATGGCGAAGAAAGTCATTCTTCAAAGACTTCATGCTTGTGTGCCAATCTTTAAACAGTCCTTCCAACTAAACAAAAACTTATCATTTGATTTTTTTCGGAGTGCATGGAAAGGCTGCCCCCTAAGTCTTCGAAAATGTAAGAATGTTTTTACATTTGCGGCCAAATTTAGACTATCTTCACCGCTCCTTCCCCTTTTTCACCATCATGATAAGTCCAGAGTATCAGATATAGATAAAAGGTATTAGCTCTCTCAGAGGTCTATAGTGTGGAAAATAAAATCAAAATTTTTGTCCAATACATAATAGTTTCCACAAAAATTATCATTTGTAGAAGTGCTTTACACAAATATTGCTTCGGCTGCCAAAAAAAAAAAACTTTACTCCTTAAGTGCGAAAATCACAGTGTTAAACTAACGGCACAGAATGCGAACAACTTCACAAACGGCTGATGTTTCATTTTTATCAGTTAAAATTTGCCCCGTAGCTAACTTCAGTATCTTTAATTTAAAATCTGCACATTGAGCACTAATATACAAGGGGCTATACAAATATAACGAACGTTATCAACTTTTTTACAATTTTTGACACCCCTCTCCTTGCGATATCATAAGTTATCATTTCTCAACCTCCAGCCTAATTATACCGTTTTCAATGTTTATAAATTCTTTAGATTTTTGAATTTTTTCTTTGCAGAGATGTACAGATATGGTTATACGTTTATTGTTTGCACTCTTCATTGATTCAAATGAAGAGTACCCATTAAAATATCACTATTATATATGAAATAGTTTTATATCAAAAGAAACTTTAAAAAGTTATTAGATAAAAGTAATTAATAATTAAATTTTTGTTACATAATGAATTCAACAGTAATAATGCCTTCGTGTATTTGCCTCAGCACAAGAAAGAAAAGGGACGAGGGGCAAGTAGAAATTCTTATTAACAAAACAGTTGGACGACATTCTCTTTTGTTTACTGATAAGCACAAATATTATTTCAAACTTACTTTGCACAATTTCTTGAAGGCAGATTATATATGCATACTCATAAGACAGAAGAATTGGAATGCCAAACGTTGAGGTATTCCATATTTTGAAAATAATAATTTTATAGTAATTTAATAATTTTAATAATAACTTTGTATTTTCATAAAAATAGATAAGACTAAGAAAAAGATTGCACACTATTTTGATGTAAAGAACAAGTTATAAATAAAATGAGAAAATTATCATGTAAAAAACAAATTACAAATAAAAAGAGAGAATTTTGGTTGGATCATTCAAAAATGATAAAGATATCCCCCTCAAACCCTAGAGATATCTTTCAATATCATATGCCAGACCATCCCCCTCCCCCTAAAATGATAACGTTATGTATGTGTGCCTTGCCTAGTAACAAAGATTGAACTCTGTACCACAAAGTATGCACATTTTTCAACGAGGCTCCTGAAACTAGATCTCAGAAACCAAACAATAAAATTTTGGTGAACTATGTAGTTTATCTGTGAGAACGACAGTAGTTGCAATCCGGATTAGCTGTAGTCATACAAGTGTTATAGTCGTAAAAGAATCAGAAGATATACGATATATATAAGCAAAAGGTATACGCTAGAGTCATGACAATTTATGGATACAGTATACGCTAATGCTTTATATGAAAAGCAGAGGGTATACGGCATATACCTCCGTATACTCTCCACTCCACCCCAGACGAACTAGTGAACCGCTTTCACATCTGACAGATAACGGCCAGATATGGGTCGCACCCAGCTAATGCAATAGGCAGATGGCCTAAGTTAAAATGTTCATTTTTTACTCATATGCAAATCGTCTATTTGTACATAGTTTCATTCATGTACAGTAAAACCTCCATAACGGACACTCCCGAATAGCGGACACCTCTATTTAACGGACAGTTTTCAAATCCCCACTCCCAAAACTTAAATTTCTGTATGTTTAACCTCTGAATAACGGACATTCCAAATAGCGGACAGTAATTTTGGCAAAAAAGAATGAAAAAATATTTTTTAACGAGGAAAAAAAAACAAAGATCCTGTAAATTTATCAGGGCAATGTGTCACAAATTTTGTGATCACAGATAAATGTGGGAATGAGTTGGAGAAAATCTCCTCTCCGCCTACATTTAACCGCGATCACCCCCCCCAACCCCACCCACACACACGCACCCTCGGATTATTTGAGGTTGTATGCTTTTAAGAATCAGAAAAATACAGTAAAAAGTTATAAAATATTTTTTAGAAATTTTTTTTCAAAAGGATTAAAACTACTGATAGAGTTAAAACTTCACATTGAAAAACGAATTATACGTAATCGCAAGTAAAAGCAAGCTTTTGTAAAAAAAAAAAAATTGTAAGAATGCAATAAACAAAGGATAAAGGTATGCTCAATTTTATTTGTTTTATTGCTTTTAAAATTATTTTAATTTCTGGTTAATCATATAATCGAGGTTTCGGACGTATTAAAATCGACTAATGAAGCATTAAGCATCTCATCAGCATTTTTTCTACCTATGAGGTTTTCCCAATAGCGGACACCTCTGAATAGCGGACAATTCCTGCGCTCCCAAGGTGTCCGTTATTTAGAGGTTTTACTGTATTATAATCAAGAAAGATCAGACTTTCGTAGATAAACCAAATGAAGACTCCTAGACATCGTTATCTCGAAACCAAGAAATGTATTCCCCCACATATCTGCATAACCTGTAAGTTCTGATTTTACACCGTTTCTCTATTCAGGATTCTCCAACGCGTCCCCCGCGGACGCCATAATTGCACCCTTAGAAGGCTTTCTTGACGCCTATTCAAATGTTTAATCTTAATTAAAAATCCATTTTAAAAAATACATTTTTAAAAATAAAAATTATTTGAAAAGGCTTCTTTTAATAGTTATCGGTCACCTTAATTTACTTTTAATTATTTAATGCTATTAATTTGTTATTCAGTGATTAAGATTACTGGCTTCTTCATCGACAAAACTTTTGAAGATAGATTGCCCCTCTGAAAATCAAATTTTAAATTTACTCTGAATTAAATTATTGCAGCAAATTACTTTTAAATAGCTTCTGAATCATAGAGTACTTATAACTATCACCGTGAGATATATGAGCATCATCCAAGTTTCTAGCGTATAAGTCCACCTCTATTCATGGCTTGATTGTTGTAGGAGAAACTTTTACCAGTATTTCTGAATAGAAATTTTCTTCTTATTTATGACAAATTATGCAATAAGGCAATGATTTCTATTTAAAATGTAAAACAGGTGGAATTATGCAGGTGGAATAGGCTGAAGCCTAGAGGCCCGGAAGAAAAAGGGGCCTCGATGCTACGATTTTTATTTTTCTTCAGATTTTTTCTTCATATCAGCTCTAGAAAGGCCGCTTTTAACTTTTTTTTTTCCTATTTTGTTTGCAGGTTTTTTTTGATAAAGTTATTTTTACTTTCGAAACCGGTTTCAAAAAATAGAACTATCCTAATAAAAATAATAATAAAATGTTCAACTATACTAAAAAAGTACAAAACGCATGTAGAGAAGACCTCATCTATCCAATGCAAAAATCGCTTAAAAATATTGAAATGCAAACGAGATGTTTAAAAAAATTTCTACCATAGGATTAACATTAAGTTTGTTATGGTTTATTTTATATCGGCCGATTATCTACACATGATATATAGGTCTTAAAGAATGGGGTGCCCTCCTTGGGGGGGGGGGGGGGGGGCTTTTTAAGGGAACCTAACCCATGTTCAAGCAAGGAATAACATTAAAGATTGGGTGTTCTTGCTTGAAGCAACTGCTTAAGAGGCTACACTAGACATAGAGAACACGGGAACGCTAATGTTAATCCCATAGGGCAGTTCTTTGAAAATTTCACGCATGCATTTTAATATTTTTGATTGAATATTTTTGTGAAGAATAACTGAGGACGATCCCTAACCGGGCTCGTTTTTACTTTTTGGATTTTGGTTTCAGATTTAAAAAAAAAAAAATACTTTAACTTTTAGAACCGATTTAAATTGGTTCTGAAAGCAAAACTATCACGTACATAAAAAGAAAAAAAAACTTTTAAAAAAAATGTAAAAACTAGCGTGATTATAGATAGTCTTAAGCTATCCTATAAAAAAAAAAATTCGTTCAAAAATATTAAAATGCGTGCGAGAAATCTGCAAAGAACTGCCCGTAGGATTAGCATTAACATTAGTGTGATAGAAACCGCTGATGATAGAAAAATTCTTTCAACTACAAAAACGCGTGTAATTTAAATAGAGCTTTTGTTTTATATGTTGCTGCATATGTGTATTACAATATGAAATTTTATTTTTTATATGGCCCTAATTTTTTCTTTTTTTTGTGCCAGAAAATAGAAAAATGTATTGCTTTGAGGACCGGGGGAGGGGAGAGGAGGTTGTTCACAAAAAAATCTAGCCTAGGGGCCCGGGAGGTAGTTAATCCGCTTCTGGTATTATATTTTCTTGGCATCTGGATTATCTTTTGTAGATTTGCCTTATACGAATTATTTATAAATATTCATTTCTTTCTTTAAAATTTTATTTTATTCTAATTATGAATCCTCTAATAAATCATTTAGACAAGACCTGCAAAACCTTTATGAACAGAGGCGCACCTCATATAGTTATAAATAATAAAAGGTGCCGTAATTCAAGCAGAAAATATGCAACACTATTACCTCACTGCGGTGGAAAAGCATAATATACAGTTTTAAAACCACAGGAGCTAAATTTAACTTATTTTATTATTATTATTTATAAGAAACAATTGTCACTTTACTTCAGAATTTATCATAAATAAGAAGAAAATTACTATTCGGAAATACTGGTAAAAGTTAACGTCTTATATGAAGCGCGTATATCTCACGCTGATAGCTATAAGTCCCCTATGATTCAGAAACTATTTTAAAATAATTTGCAGCAATAATTTAATTCAGAATACATTTAAAATTAGATTTTCAGAGGGCAATCTATCTTCAAAAGTTTTGTAGATGAAGAAGCTACCTTAATCACTGAATAACAATTTAATAGTATTAAATAATTAATCTTATTTAAGATCACTGATAACTGTTACAAGAAAACTATTCAAATATTTTTTTTAATGTATCCCTTTAAATGGATTTTTAATCTTAAATAGCTAGTAAGAGGATACATTCGTCATTACATTGCCATCGTCAATACATGCAAAGTAAAAACAAATACCTACTTATTTGACAAAAAATAATGATATCCTATCAAAAACATGAATGTGAAAGAATGCCAAGTTCGTTAAAGGTTTCGCTAATAGAAGAAGTGAGATCTAACTGCAAACCAAGTTCTTTGGAAGCTCCTTAAATCATAGCTCCTGTCATGCATGATATTTTTCAATTGCTTAAAATGATTTGTCATGTTACTTGTTATGCAATAGAGCGACTTGGCAAGTTTTAGCCACCAACTTTAATGTTTGAGTCAGAGTACAATTTAATCTAGAATCTGATTGTCAACTGAGTGTTCGAATAAGTACATTGATGTTAAGGTATTAATAAATTAAGTGATCAACTTTAAGTTCTGATCAGTTAAATAGAGAGATTTGAATAAGAGAAAACTTGTTAAGTCGCTCTATTGAATAACAAGTAACATGACAAATCATTTTAAGCAATTGAAAAATATTATGCATGACAGGAGCTTCCAAAGAACTTGGTGTACGGAGGTGTACTAAATTAAAAAGAAAAACTAAAAGAAAAAGCAAGTAGACTGTAAATTTAATGGAATGTTTATTTTTCTAAGAGTCGCTGCTTGTTGCAGTATTAGAGCTTGTTGCTAAGAGACTGTTTCTCTCAATCCACTGCGTCACACAACACGTGAGCAGGGTTACAGTAAATTGCCGATTGGCGTATAATTGGCGTGGGCTGTGTTTGTCGCCAAGGCGATGTTACAAGAACACAATACTGAAGCGGAACATCCCGCCCGGCGTTGAAATATTTTTATATTTCAAGATACATATGCAATACAAGTAATAATACAATATGATACAGATTATAAGCAAAAATAAATAAATAAAATAAATAAACACAAATAATACATGAAAAATTAATACATAATAAAGCACATTTAAAGTTTAGGATCTATGATGTTGTCCTCAATGGGTAATATACTTATTTTTGAAATAGGTCGTTTAAAATTACCCTTAGCGGTAAGAACTTCAACTACCCTGACTATCCCGTCCGCGCCTGGGAAAACCTTATTAATGCGGCCTAGTGACCAAGTGCAAATGGGTAATTGTGAGTCCTTAAGCAAAACTAGCATTCCTGGCAGAATATTAGGCTTTTTAAATAGCCACTTGTTTCTTTCTTGTAACTGGCTCAGATAATTATTCTGCCAACGTTTCCATATTAACTGCGTTAATTTTTTAGTCCTTTGCCATTTATTTAGCAAATTATCTTTGACCTCACTTAAATTGGGTTCTGGAATTAAATTAAGAGGCTTTCCTATGAGAAAGTGACCAGGAGTCAACACCTGAAGATTGTCAGGATCTGTTGACAAAGGACAAAGCGGTCGCGAATTTAAAATAGCCTCTATCTGTGTGATAACTGTCAGGAATTCCTCGATCGTGAGATGAGCTGAACCCACAGCTCTTTTTAAGTGGTATTTGAAAGATTTGACTCCTGCCTCCCAAAGGCCACCAAAATTTGGCGCCCTAGGAGGGGAGAACTTCCAGTTAATACCTTCAGAAGCTAAAAAGTTCGAAACTTCATCACTCGTAACAAGTCTGCGTAAACGTTTTAGTTCTGCTGAAGCCCCAACGAAATTTGTAGCATTGTCGCTAAAGATTACAGAGCTTTTCCCACGACGAGCGAAGAATCTTTTTAGAGTCGCTATTATAGCCTCGGATGTCAAATCTGAGACAAAATCCAAGTGCACAGCTTTAGTGACCATACATACAAATATGGCAACATAGATTTTCTGAAAAGTACCCTTTCTTTGACCTTTATATTTTATTTCAAAAGGCCCACTTAAATCTAATCCCACATTTGAAAATGGGGAACTGGACAATATTCTTTCAGGAGGGAGATCCCCCATCATTTGACTAGCCGTTATAGGTTTAATTTTAAAGCATTGTAAACACTCATGTACAATTTTACGCGCAATATTTCTGCCACCGAGAGGCCAATATTTTTGACGCACAGTGTTCAAAAGAGCTTGGGGTCCTACATGAAAATCTCGTTTATGATAATATTGAAAAATTAGTTTCGTCAAGCGACAGCTCGCCGGAAGTATAATGGGGTGTTTATGATCAAAATTCAAATTTGATTTTGCTAGTCTTCCTCCCACCCTCAATAAGCTATCTCCATCTAAAAAGGGATTTAAGAATTTTAACTTACTTGCGCGATGAACCGAAGATCCCGCTTGGAGGGCCGAAATTTCATTTTTGAAATACTTTACCTGTTCATTTTTTATTAAATAAACCTCTGCCTTTCTTAATTCCTCCAGCAACAGAGGGCCGGTTGCAGATGTTGCTTTTTTACATTTATGTATGAATCTGAAAATATATGCTAAAATTCTAATTAATTTTTGGAAATTATTGCTAAGATTAATTAAATTATCACAGAAATTAGAGTCATTATGAATAGCGAATGTCAAGTTGCTGGGAGCTTTAAGCTCACTAGAATAATGTTCATCTTTAATGTCACTTATATTAGAGTCAGTTTTTGCTATTGTTTCTTCAAGAATTGAAAGAGGCGGGCCATGCCACCACAACTGGTTAGAAGACAGGTTTTCCACACTTGCACCTCTTGATATCAAGTCAGCTGGATTGTGTTCTGACGGAATATGAAACCATGGAAAGTTCTTAGTTTGTTCCTTAATTTGCACAACGCGGTTTCCCACAAACGTTTTCAGGAGATGAGGAGCAGTGTCTATCCAAGCTAAAGCAATAGTTGAATCAGAAAACAAATTGACTGAAGCTACTTGTTTGTCTAATGAATTTAAGACCTTGTTAGTGAGTTTAGCCAGAAGAAGACATGCTGACAGTTCGAGACGTGGCACTGTTATTACTTTGGTTGGACACACGCGGGATTTACTACATAATAAGTAACTGATGGTTTCACTAGAATTAGATGTTTGCATGTATATCACTGCGCCATAAGCCTTGGAAGACGCATCTGCGAAACCATTTAGCACCACTGATTGGTTCACAGCTAGGAAGCATCTTGGTACTTCAATGGATTCCAGTTCTTTAAGACTTTCGAGGAAGGTTTCCCATAGTTTGGCGACATGAGAGGGCAGCTTCTCATTCCACTCTATTTTAAGAAGCCATAGCTCCTGCATGAATATTTTTGCTTTAGCAATCACTGGCCCTAAGAGATCGAGAGGGTCATCTTGCAGAACTCCACCCTTACATAATAAATCGTTCAAAGATTTTCCATTGGTTGACTTGGCACTAGCGTCAAAAACGACGTGTAATTTTGTGGTTTTACTAGAGGGTCGTAAAACGCTGTGATGTGGTAAGTAATAGCCATCATTAAAGTTCGTGTTTTCTTTTATTTCATGCATGTGATTTAAATCTCTATATTCTTTAATAAATTCTGTGTATAAATTTTTCATAACAGGATCTCGATCTAAACGTTGCCACAGAGAGTTTAATCTTTTCAAAGCAAGATTTTTGGAATTTCCCAAATCGGGTTCTAAAACCTGTGGTTTAAACGGCATCGTGACCACAAACCTACCATCCGGTTTTCTGAAGTGCGTTTTATCGAAGTGATCATTACAATATTCTAATTCCTCACTGTTACAGGGTTTTAAATTTTGCACTTCTTCAATTTCCCAAAAAGACTTCAAAGTGTCATTAAGTAAATCAAGATTTTTTGTTAAGAAACAATAATTAGTATTATTATTATTTACTGTTTTGTCATAAATACAACCAGATACAATGTAACCGAAAATGCTTGATTGCAAATATAAATTATTGCCTAACTTTATTTTTTCTTCATTTAAAAGAGAAAAATACAGTTCAGCACCGATAATTATCTCCACACTGCTTGGAATGTTAAATTTTTTATCCGCTAAACAAATATTTGCTGGAATTTTTAAATCTGATATGTTTATCTTTTTCGAGGGCGTGAAGTCACAAATGTTTGGAACGATTAATAACTCAATATCATAACTGGCACTATTCATTTTATTTGACAACTTTGATTTGATTCTAGATTTAATGTAAATAGGCAATTTATTTATTCCACTTACAGGAATATTTATTTTCTCCTTTTTCAAGCCTAATGTTTGTGCTGCTTTAAATGTACAAAAACAATTCTGAGATGCGGAATCTAATATTGCCCTGAAAGGAATTTTGATGCCATTTACATCTGTCAAATAAATTATTGCAGTGCTAATTAAAACAGATTTATTATTATCATTTTCATATGAAAAAAATGAATGAGCAGTAGTTTCGTTTTGTGATAAATCTTCCGAAACAAAATTGCTATTTATTGTTTCATGTATTGGGAGATTGTTTATAGGATTGTTTACTGGTGTTGTATAATTATGTAATGATGAATGATGGCTTGCGCTCTTGCAAACATGACAAGTGCTTTTTGAATTACAATAATTAATGAGGTGGGCTGAACTTAAACAATTGAAGCAAAGTTTATTTTTCTTAACAAGGTTAATTCGCTCACTTAACTTCATATTTTTATATTTAACACAATGATATAAGGGGTGGTTTTCGGTTTTACAAATTACGCAACATTTACTTTGAGGTTTGTTTGTTTTTATGAATAAGGATTTTGCAGTATATTTAGAGGATACATTAGAACTTATACTATTTAAGATTTGACATCTTCGCTCAAGAAATTCTAAAAATTCATCAAAATTAGGCACTTCATTATCCTTTAATGTTAGTTCATATTGTTTACGAGTTTCGTTATCTAGTTTATTTAGAATAATATTCAGCAAAATTGCGTTCGAGAAATTATCTCTATCATACTTTAAGATCTTTAAAGCCCTTAAATTTTTCTTCACGTTATCCAATAAAATGCGGAGATCCTTAGCGGATTCCTGTTTAATTACACAAAGATTTAAAATATTCTTTATATGACAATCTACCATAACTCTTTTATTCTCGTATCTTTGTTCTAACGCATTGAAAAGTGAAACATAATTTTCATCTGGTGTAAGCAAACTCCTCGCTTCACCAGTCAAAGCAGAACGCAAATAAAATAATTTTTCATTATCTTTTAAATTTGAATTATCATTAATAAGCTCGTTAAATGTACTTTTAAATACGGACCATTGTTCAATTCTGCCACTAAAAACCGGCAATATGACCCTAGGTAGTTTAATGCTAGACGTTTTAGCTTGGTCCTGTTCAATAGATTTTTTATTAGAATCAGTATTTTCATAATAAGCATTAATAGAGGATTTTAAGCTTACCTCTAGTTTTAGAATATCCTCGTCCAGTTGACTGAGTGCTTTTTCAATTTCTTCCAACTTTTCTTCCTCTATTATTCTATAATATTCCAGTTTAAGAGCTTCAAACTTTTCTTCAGTTTTCGACAGTAAATCCAGGTGGGCTTTCCATTCGGATAAATTAAATGTTTTTCCATCCGTTGCGTTAAATATCCTGGTGACTTGGGCCTTGAAATTCCCTCGCCTTCTGTTCAATGCTTTTATCTCAGTTTCCGACATTATTCATCTTGTTGACGAAATTCGATAAATTCAATATTTAATTCAATAGAAAAGACACTGATTCGTTCATACCTCCGGGTCGCTAGGACCAAATGTACGGAGGTGTACTAAATTAAAAAGAAAAACTAAAAGAAAAAGCAAGTAGACTGTAAATTTAATGGAATGTTTATTTTTCTAAGAGTCGCTGCTTGTTGCAGTATTAGAGCTTGTTGCTAAGAGACTGTTTCTCTCAATCCACTGCGTCACACAACACGTGAGCAGGGTTACAGTAAATTGCCGATTGGCGTATAATTGGCGTGGGCTGTGTTTGTCGCCAAGGCGATGTTACAAGAACACAATACTGAAGCGGAACACTTGGTTTGCAGTTAGATCTCACTTCATTTATTAGCGAAACCTTTAACGAACTTGGCATTCTTTTACATTCATGTTTTTGATAGGATAATGAAATTTTACCGTAACGCAGGATTCTGATAGAGAGTGCTTTCATTTACACAGGTTTTACTGTGTTACGAATTTTATTTACATAGCTGCCACCCTTCTTTATTTTTCAAGTAATTTAAGCATTTTGGAAACAGAAATTAATTTATTTAATGAAATAAAGTATGAATTGTAAAGAAACAAGACATATTTTATTAAATAAATTTTCTGGTTCAAAAAACTCCAAAAGAATAGCACATTTATAAATATTTATAGTTTTTTTTTTTGGGGGGGGGATAAAGTTTTATTTTTATAGGCAATTGGATGGGGGGGGGGGTGTAGGGTGCCAAATGTAGTTCTGCACACAGGCACCGATTACTGCTGGCACGCCCCTGTTACAACTATATGAGGTGGGCTTCTGTTTATAAAGGTTAGACATGTCTGTGTGAAAATGACTTATTTGGGGACACATAAGTAGAATAAAACGAAATAAATTTTTAAACAAAGAATAGAATATTTATAAATAAGTTTGTATAAGGTAAACCTAAAAAAGATAATTCAGATGTGAAGAAAATGCAATACATTTTAGCATAATTAAATTAAAATTTTTTTTAAAGTATTTGCTCTCTCTCAAATCTTTGGCACCTTTACTATTTCGGTGCCTGTGTGCGACGCACACTTTGCACACTGGGTCGGCACACCCCTGGCGCTACTGTTCTAAAATGGGCACTTTTATAGAGTTGAATCTAGAATCTAGCGGTTCAAAAAATCATGAAAAAACAAGTTATGTCAAAAAATTGAAAAAAAAAACAAACACACAAATTTCGCCAATAAAAATTAACAAAAAGAAAAATATATAAAAATTGTTAAAAGATCGAAAAAAAACTGCAGATTTTGCTAAAAAAAAAAATTATGAAAAAACAACAAATTTCGTGAAAAATTGTGGAAAAAACGGCAAATTTTGTTAAAAGATCGTATAAAAACAGCTGATTTTGTTAAAAGATTGTTATGGGGCAAGCTTGATTTATTAAAAAAGACTTTTTTTGGAAAAAAAAAGAACACTTTTGTTGAATAAAAGATTATTTTTGTTTCATAAACGAGTGCTTTCAGGATTCACATTTAGAAAGTTTTAGACAGTCAAAAGAGGATTGTGAACAGGGAGGGGGGAGGAGGAGGTCTTCCCGGACGCAGAAATTTAAGGGGTGCCAAATTTATAGTATACAAACGTCATTTTTGGACTGTCACAAGAAAAAGGTGGGAGGGGGAGGCCTTAATTCTAATTATGCACCGGGTGCAATTTTCTTTTCACACGCCTTGATTGTGAAGCAGAAAAATCCGCTTTTTAAGCATTAAAAACACAATTTTGAAGGAGGAAAATTAGTTTTTAGAACAGAAAAATTCAATTCTGGCATTAACTTTCTTATGTGTTTGTCTCATTGACAAAATTTGCATTTTGTTGTGAATTTTTGGCAAAACTAGCCGTTTTTTGCAAATCTTTTAACTGAATTTTTTGTTTTATTACGATTTTTGGACGAAATTTGCCGTTTTTCCGCAAATCTTATGACGAAATCTGCTGTTTTACTGTGATTTTTTTTACGAAAATTTCCATTTTATCACGATTTTTTGACGGAATTTGTCGTTTTTTACGATCTTTAAAAAAAATTTGCCATTTTTACGGAATTTTGTGACGAAATTAGCCATTTTTTTAAAGTGAAATTTTACTTTTTTTCGCAATTTTTTGACGAAACTACACGTTTTGTGGGATGCATATGAGTTACTTTATGCATTCCGTCAACGATTTTTCACGCATCCACATCATCACTGCAGGGCTGTGTTTTTTCAAATGTGGGGCAAGAAGGGTGCTTTTTTTTGAATGAGCGACAAGAGGGGCGCTAGTTTTTAAATTAAAGGGCAGGAGGGGCGGAGCACCCCTCTGGGAGAAACTTTGACACCAGTATAATACGACTTTTAATTTTTACAGAATACTAACATTAAATAATTTAAATAAATCATACATATTACTCACTTTGGAAAGTAATATTATCAAGAATAAACATTTTAAATAGATGTTCTTCAACGGCAATATTTCTTTTCCTAACTCCAAAATATAAATAAATACTGCCGTCTACTAAACAGCAGATTGTAGTATCGTACTTAACAAACTCTTCGAATTTTGAAATTTATAGACACTCAAAGTCTTTCAATTCTCGTTATTTACACAAAAGTAACTAGAAACTTCAGCCACATGTTTTAATCGATCTTTTAAAATCGCATTTTATAAAATTACAAGTTAATAAAATTCACGTTTTTTGCTTTAACGTCTATAGAGAAATCCAACAGTATACGTTCAATAATTAACTGAGACTTTGTCCGCGAGAGGGCGAGCATTTTGTTACAAACGCGAATAAATTATAAATCTGTTTAACTTATGTAAGATTTATATAAAGAAATTCAGTTGTACTTGGTATAACATCATTTTTACAATAATCTAGTCCCATGAGATACAAAATAATCTTTTTAAATATACTTTATTATTTTTTTTTCTTTTTATATATTTTTATTGTTAATCTATACTTAATGCAAAATTATACCCTTCATTCACTGATAAATGAAAAATTTAAATATTACACTTATGAAAATTAGAAGTTTGAAGTGTTCTCTAACAATTTTTAATAAAATGTGAAATAAGTGTTTTTTTCAGAAAACCCAGGGTTTTAGACTATTGGTTTTTTTTTCAAACCCTGTTTATAAATTATATAAACTCCTATATTATCTAAATATAAACAGAACAATGAGAATATGAGATTGATGCATGGATTGTATTTTTGTGAAATTTATTTTATTTTGTGAAATTTATTTTATTTTGTGAATATTAATATTCTATAACGAAACATTAAAATAAAGTTATTAAAATTCGAACCAAGCATTTATTAATAATAAACTTATTTAAGGCAAACATAGTTTCTTTGCAGGTTACACATTTTAAAACCAAGCAATATGAAAGTAATGAAAATTATATTTCTTATAAAATAAAATTTTGTGAAGGGCCCGTCAAATTTTGCCTGGATTGATCCCTGTATAAGCAACACTTTTTATTAATAAAATTATAGTTAATTGTTAATTGATGAATAATTCATGTGGTAAACTATTACATTATGCAATCTGTTAAAATTTAATCAGAAATTTCCATTGACTTTTTAAAAACATTATTTTTAAAGAGTAAAATGAGAAGGTTCACAATTAAGTGCAGGTTTAAACCGTATATTAGTTGATTATTAAAATAAATACTACATAGTCTATTTAAAACACTTATTTTTTAATCTTAAGCAGTGGGCATTTACTCATACCAAATGACATAAGGTTTATTAAGGTAAATTATAGTTTTGTGTAATTATATTATAATTAATGATCAACTATAAATTAAAAATAATCACGTCAAGCACATTTTCAGTTAGGGTCCAAAATCAATAAATGTGGGAGTGAAAACTGAAGGTCAATCGAAAATGTTGAAGTAATGTGCAGTGCACAATCAATATTTCAGAAAACAAGAATTAAAACTGCTTTTTAGGACAAAATTGGTTTCTGCAGCAAAGTATTTAAACTATATAAAAATGACTTTATACAGCAAAGCAGTTAAGTGAAAAAATGCACATTTTAAAATATTAATTTTTAAAAACAATGAATTGAGTTTGAATTTAACAAAAAACACGATTTCTCAATATAATAAAGACAAATGAGTAAGATGAATATGCTTGTGATTTTTAGTCAGAATTGCAAATATGTCAGTTACATTTTAAAAAGGCACACAAATTGCTTTATACTTTAAACTGTTCATAAACCACTTTCAGATTACTAATAAAGTCATTTTTTCTCACAAACATTTAAATTAAATCCATTAAATCAAAACATTACTAAAAACAATTGCATTTAAATTTAAATTGCATTCTTTTCAAAAAATTTTCAGCAAGTTGTTTTGAGAACTTTATATATATATATATATATTAATATATACATTTCCATCTATAAAGATCTCCTCGGATATTGCATAATTTCTTGATTTATCTTACTAGAAATTTTAGTTATAACTTTTTTACAAATGGATTTTATTCCACCAAATTCCCGATATGGTCAAAGATCCAAATTTCTATATTTAATTATATTATGGAATACATTTTTGAATAAACTTTCTATTGGTTTTTAAAAGAAAATAAGCATTTTTACTGCCAGCAATAATAATTGGTCTTTTAATGCAAAAGAAAACTAATTTTAATCACAAAAAGAAATGCAAAACAAGTTTCACACTAAGAAAAAATTTCCAA
>CAXHSM010001055.1:0-113838 GCA_964019185.1 Maratus speculifer | reverse complement strand
AAAATATTTAACAAAACTTCGTTATATAGAGAAATAAGGTGTTGTTATCTATAGACAAACATGTTTTCCAATACTTTTGAACATTTATGTATTCGATATGTTGGTTGATATATATATATATGTACTATGTAATGAGAAAATTTAGTCTTGCAAGAAAAATCCTATCTAGTTGAAAATTTTCCTTCAGCAATTTATACTAATATATGGAAACATACTTCAATACTTTTCTTCAGCCCTGTGATTTATCTTGTACTTTTATTACATGAAAGTATTTTCCTAAAATTTACTTCATATAAGAATACTCTTTAAACTACTTAAATGACATTTCCAGAAATTACCATCCACAGGCGACTCTGTATCTAGTTCTTTGCTTGACCCTATATATGATTTTATCTATATTCTACAAACATTTCTTAGTAAACTGTATGCATTTCAATATAAAAATGCATCACTTATTTAAAAACTGCATTGAAGTAAATAAGGCTTACTATTCAGTTACCTTTCTGAGGTATTTTTTGTAACCCTGTAAATCTAAATTGTGTAATTATTAACATATATACGCACCATATAAGGTAAATGTACTTAGTGAAACTTGAAAGCGCATATCATAATTGAAAATGCTTTTCATCCGTCAAACAGCCAACATCTATAATATACAGTATTTCGGATAGAATACAATGTTTAAAATATTTTGTGTATCCCTGTAAATACTACACATCACGTATTTTGCGTGAAATAACTCATATTAAGCCTCAGCGACATTTATCAATTTGACTACCCATGAAATCGTTTATCATAATTAAAGTCTTTCACAAACGATTTTCCCCTGTATTATTGTGTAATGGGATTCTTTTGTGTGGTCCTGTAAAGGAATAATAACTATTCTTTTCACTGCATATTTTACAGAATACATATTTTAGTGCAATTTGCATATAAATTCGAATATGTTTGATCGGATGTAGCATCTTTAAAATTCATTTGAAACGATTTTTCCCCATAGGCCGTAATGTAACGGAAAACTTTTGACTGACCTTATAAATAAACTAATCATGGTAGAAATTTCATTTTCTATAGGGTGCGTGCTAGGGCAAACGTTAATAGCATCCAAATATTTCGTGGCAATCCCAGTATATTTACGAGAATTAAAGCGCGGACAGGCAGCAATACGGAAAGACGGACAGACAAACCGAAAGCATAAGCACTTTTCAACTTTGTTGGAAAATGCTAATAAAAAAGAAAAAAAACTGCAAATAAAATCAATAAAGTAAAAAACAGTTTTTGTAAAAATCGACCTCAGTTATCCGATGAAAAAAAAATCATTTAAAAATTTTCAAATACAAACAGGATAGCGTAAAATATTTCTACGGGATTAACCTTACCAAGCGAGTATCATGGCAAACGCGGTAGCGTTTGGTATAATATGTTTAAGAAACAGAAAGTGCAAACAACTTTTTAAAATTTCTGGCGATCCAGTTGAGATACGGCAGTGATTTTTTTTTAAAAGATAGAACTCGACGAGACGAATAAAATGGTAGCATTCAAAAAATTACTGCAGCTTACAATAGTTTTTTATTTAATTTTAAATGAAAAAATTAAGGCAAAAAATTCAACTAAGTCTAGCTAACGTTTCCCTTGATGGATTAACTTCGTTTTTGGTTTATTTTAATCCTCATGGTAAAATTTAAAACAGTTTTTTTTTTTTCATCTTTGTATGTTTGACGGTAGCTGAGAAAATCGAATTTTTGTCTGAAATTTCCAGCTGAACATAGTCTTTTTCTTATATTTGCTTTTTCTTGTAATTGTTGTACGTAAGTTTAAATGAACATAAAAATTGCTATGTATGTAACATAAATAAATAGATTAGATAAATCACGTGAAAAAAAAAATACTTATTTGTTGTTATTTTCATGTATTTTTCACTATCTATTTTGACGAGCGAAGTGAAATATTTTTTTTATTTATTAAATTCTTATTTATTTAAGATACAAGCCGCCTATGGCAAAAAGTTTAGTCTCTCTTAAATTTATGCTAGCCATTGTAATATGATACTTTTATTCATAATTTTATTTACTGGCTTATCTGAAGGTCCATATGATGAAATCAATAAATTTAGACGATCAGGGCAAGATTTTGCGGAAAAGTTCATTATCTTGTTTTGGTTGGTGTGTTTGGCCAATAAATCAAAAATGGCACCGAAAGAACGAATAGCAATTTTTTTTAACCGCTAAAGCGGCGTAACCGTGTTTTTCCATCACGTAATATTTTATTTCAAAGACTGATTTAACACAAGATTGACATTAATATCTTATACTATAATGCGAGCAAAAATTGTGTGTGTGTGTGTGGGTAAATTTTATCTCAAAAACGGCTCTAACGATTTTCGCAAAAATTTGGATTTTACCATTTTCGGGCACGAGAAGACCATTGGGCTAGGTCCCATGTTCGGGAAAATTCGATTACTGGGTCATTTTGGGTCATAATGGGTCAGGATAAAGCTATTTATATCTATAGAACGGCTGGATCGATTTTAAGGAAATTTTGTACCCAATCGTTTTTTGGTACGAGAAAACTATTGGGCTGGGTCACACGTTCGAAAAATTTCGATTAGTGGGTCATTTTTGGGTCATTATGGGTCAAGCCATTTTTATCTAAAAAACGGCTCTAACGATTTTGACCAAATTTTATATTGTATCGCTTTGGATTACAAGAAGACCATTGGGTTAGGTAACATGTTCGAGAAAATTCGGTTAGTGGGTCATTTTTGGGGTCATTGCGGGTCATGCTATTTTTATCTAGAGATTTTCTCACGCAATTTTGATTAAAAATTGCATTCTATGGTTTTCGGGCACAAGAAAAACATTGGGCTAGGTTACATGTTCGAGGAAAAATTTTAATGGCTCATATTGGGTCATTAAGGGTCTGGGTCAAGCTATTTATATTTAAATAACCGTAGAATCAATTTCATCGAAATTTTGCATGTAATAGTTTTTTGACACGAGAAAGCTAAAGGGCTAAGTCACACGATCGGGAGATTTCGATTATAAGAGTCATTTGTGGGTCATGATGGGTCATAATGGGTCATGGTCAAGCTATAGCTAAAGAACAGGTCGATCGATTTTAACGAAATTTTGTATACAACATTTTTTGGCCCGAGAAAACTATTGGGCTAGGTTTCAGTTCGAGAAATTTCGATTACTGTGTCATTTTGGGTCATAAAAGGTCTGGGTCAAGCTATTTATATACAAAGTACGACAGTATCAAATTTAATGAAATTTCGTATGCAAGTTTTTTGACACGAGAAAATTAATGGGCTATTTCACATGTTTGAGAGCTTTCGATTATATGAGTCATTTATGGGTCATAACGGGTCATGTCAAGCAATATCTAAAGAATATGTGGGTCAGTTTTAACGAAATTTTGTATACAACATTTTTTGGCCCGAGAAAATCATTGGGCTAGATCGAGTGTAACAATATTTATACACGAGAAAGCTAATTGGCTAAGTCACATGTTCGAGAGATTTCGATTATAAGGGCCATTTGTGGGTCATGATGGATCATGGTCAAGCTATATCTAAAGAACGGGTGAATCGATTTTAACGAAATTTTGTATACAGCATATTTTTGGCACGAGAAAATCATTGGACTAGGTCACATGTTCGAGAAATTTCGATCAGCGGGTCACTTTTGGGTTATTCTAATTTTATCTAGACAATGTCTCGCGCAATTTTGGCTAAATTTTATATTCTATCGTTTTCGAACACAAGAAAATTATTGGGTTAGATCAGATATTTGAGAAAATTTTATTAATTAGTCATTTTGGGTCATAATCAAACTTGGGTCAAGATCAAACTATTTATACCTAAAAAAATTGGCTCAATCGATTTTATCTAAATTTTGTATTTAACGTTTTTCGGCACGCAAAAATTAATGAACTAAGTCACATTTTCGAGAGATTTCGATATAAGGGTCATTTGTGGGTCATGCTAATTTTATCTAGAAAATTGTTCTCACCATTTTGAGTATATTTTCTATTATATCGTTTTTGGGTAAAAGAAAACCATTGAGATAGGACACATGCTCGTAACAATTCAATTAGTGGGTCATTTTAGGTCTTAATGGGTTCGGATCATTCTAATTATATATAACAACGACTCAGTCAATTTTACCTAAATTTTGCAACGGAACGTCTTTTGTCACGAGAAGACTATTGAGCTGAGTTGCATATTAAACAAAATTATATTAGTGGGTCATATCGCTTCATTGCTGAATGCTGTCAAGCTAATTTTACTTAAGAAATGGCTTAAACGATTTTGATTCATTTTATACTCTACTGTTTTTGATTACCTGAAGACCATTGAGCTAAGTCACATGTTTGATCACATGTGATTAGTGGATCATTTGGGTAATAAGGGTTAGGATCACGAGACTATGGCAAAAGCCAATAAGTTGGCGATATTTGACAAAATACTGGCGAAATTTGGCCGAAAAATCGACTATTAAGGTTACGAAACCAAAACACATATTTGGCGCCAAATGAAAGAATGTGTCCAAATTTGGTTATATCTGGCAAAAAATATTGTCTTTCAGAATGTAAAGAAATTTCTTATACATTCTTAATAGTCTGCGAGAAGCATAGTTAAACTAATCAGAGTCGAGCTAAAAAAGTGATTTGTATTGATGTCCTTTCGTTGTAAATTTTAAAATAAAGTAAAATTTATGAACATGTGCATACAAACATAGTTTTCTTATTGATTGTTTTTGTAAATACTATTATTAATAACATGTTTTACAGTATATTGAGTTGAACACAAAGTTAATTTTGACCGAGCTGAGCTCGGTCACCCCTGCTAGTTATTTTTTTAATTGTACAAGACAAAAAGATATGTAAAGTTATTAAGTACAAACGTTCATACCAATACTTTTCACAGTTATTATTTTATGAATATTAGACATGAATGGAAAAATCTACAGGACATCTAAAAGATAAGCGTAAAAATATGGTTTTAAATTTTTATAAACATTTATTTGAGCCTTTGAGACATAAGGTAAGGGGCGTACCGGTAAGAAATCCGGTTTGGCGCAACACAAGAGCGGTGAGTGGGGCGCTCCATGATGATTCGGACGTGAGAATGTGTCAGCTTTTTTTGAAGGTACGTTGAATGATTCTAGGTCAATTAAATTACTTATTTTATGAATGTCTCATTAATATATATATTAGATGATCTGTTTGCCAAAGCTTGGTGCTATTTTGGCTTCAAAAAAGGATGGTATGTAAAATATATAAATAACTCTGAAAAATGAACTTGGTGAACCATAATTTTTATTTTCGTACGAATTGTTTCTGTTTCTATATTAAAATGCGGCTCAAATATCATATACGAAACACATTGGCGTTAATTTTTTCTAAAGCCAATTTGGCGAAAATCTCGTTTTGGAATACCAGTTACATATATATATTTTAAAAGGTAATAAAACTAAATAAAAAAAAGATTTGTTTAATAACTATAGAACAAAACAATTTATATATTTAAAAAAAGAAAAATATACAGGTTGTCCCAAAAGGTCGTTTACAAACTTAATATGCTGGTCTGTCATATCATGATGAACAATATTAAATAGGAAACTAAGGGTCTCAAACGTCTTCCAAAGGAGATATGCGCCATTAAAGTTTACGGTCCAAAAATTCAAATGATTATAAAAAACAGAAAAATGGGTCGATTCGTTTGCGGTTTTCGCTAAAACTATTCTTTATGTCAGTATTTTCTTGAAAATAAATTATAAAGATAAATTTCAAAAAATGTCGATAGAGGGCGTTTTAGACTTTGGAGTAACGATAAACTAGTTTTTACCATTATTTTTTGCATCTCATTAAATTTTTTTAGAAGCTTAGACATAAATTTAAATTTTGAGCTCAAAATCTAAATCGTTGGAAGTGGTTAAGTAGCGCAAACTGAATCGCAGGGTGAGGTTCAAATTTCAAATGAGAATAAAAAACGGAAAAATTGGTCAATTGATTTACGATTTTCACTAAAATTATTCTTTATGTCAGTTTTATCTTGAAAATAATTTATAAAGATAAAATTCAAAAAATGCCGATAAAAGGCGCTTTAGACTTTGGAGTAACGTACGACTATTTTTTTCCGTTATTTCTTGAATCTCATAAAATTTTTGTTGGTTATTTTAAAATAATTGTTGGTTATTCTAAAATTTAAGGCGCCCTCTAACGGATTCTTTAAAATTTATCTTTAAAATTTATTTTCAAGGAAATATTGACATAAAGAATAGTTTTAGCGAAAACCGACCAATTTTTCCGTTTTTTATAATCATTTGAAATTTGAACCTCCCCACCCCCATTGAACACATTTCAGTTAACGCTACTTTACCACTCCTAACTATTCAGAATTCCATCTCAAAATTTAAGTTTATGTCTAAGCTTCTAAAAAAAATCTATGAGATGAAAAAAATAACGGAAAAAATAGTCGTACATTACTCCAAAATCTAAAGCGCCCTCTATCGCCATTTTTTGAATTTTATCTTTATAAATTATTTTGAAGATAATACTGACATAAAGAATAATTTTAGTGAAAATCGCAAATCAATTGACCAATTTTTCCGTTTTTTATAATCATTTGAGATTTGAACCTCCCCCTGCAATTCAGTTTGCGCTACTTAACCACTTCCAACGATTTAGATTTTGAGCTCAAAATTTAAGTTTATGTCTAAGCTTCTAAAAAAAATTAATGAGATGCAAAAGTAATGGTAAAAACCAGTTTATCGTTACTCCAAAGTCTAAAGCGCCCTCTATCGGCATTTTTTGAAATTTATCTTAATAATTTATTTTCAAGAAAATACTGACATAAAGAATAGTTTTAGTGAAAACCGCAAACGAATCGACCAATTTTTCTGTTTTTTATAATCATTTGAATTTTCGGACCCTAAACTTTAATGGCGAATATCTCCTTTGGAAGACGTTTGGGACCCTTAGTTTCCCATTTAATATTGTTCATCATGATATGACAGACCAGCATGTTAAGTTTGTAAACGACTTTTTGGGACATCCTGTATTTATTAATAAGTAAAGAACAACATCCGGGTTGCCATATCAAGCAAAATAACGACACTCTGGATTCAGTTAAATACTCCGATGCACATATGACATTGGCGTCAGAAAAAAATAATTCGCCAACGTGGTACGTAAATGACATCTGTGCCAAAAATGCATACCTATTTTATTTACGTTACGTATGGTGCTACTTGATTATCAGGTCGACCAATTTCACCCATTTATAGAAATCGCCAAATTATTCAAAAGGAAAAATGTTGCCATTAAAAAAAATTTAAGTTTAGAAAATTAATGAATTTAGGTTTAAAAAAAGTCATTAACTAAAAGGATTGCTTTAATGATGACGTTTACTTATGACGTCGAGACGTATCAAATATAAAATTTGATTTATTCAGGTGATTTCGGACAAAAGAATACTAATAAAAGTTTTCATATTTTAATGCAGAATTTATTAAATCAAACCATAAAGAGATATTTGTCAGATATCGCATATGTGAATAACACTGAAGTATTTTAAATGAAATATTGGAATTTATTAAGGAGCATAAAAAATATGGTACTTACGTATTAACGCCACCGCAGCAGAAGTTGCGCTAATGTGCCGATAAAGAGCAATCTTGTTCGCACGCGCACAAAAAATGGCGTCAAAAATAGGCTAAAAAAGTACTAAAGTGCTGAAAATGACGTCAAAATGAGCAAAAAAAGAAACACTAAAAAAGCACGAACAACAAGATCACTCTTTATTGGCGCATTAGCTCAACTTCTACTGTGATGGCATTAATACGTAAGTACCAAAAATATCAATGTTAGCGGAAATTTGTAAGGGGTTAAATGCTTTTTATTTAGCCAAATAATGTCGGCGAATATAACCATAAAATAACTTTAATAAAATATATTATATTTTTCTCAATATTAAGAGCTATTCGCTTATTAGCATAAAATGTATATTAAATAACAAAAGAACAAATAAATTAGTAAAACATTCATAAAAATATAAATAAATCATCGAATTTAAAATCACGAGGTGGAACCCGTCGAACTTCGACGAAAGAAAATATTTTAGAAGGAACTGTTTCATTGTTTTATAGCAACGTACAAAATTAGCTACAGTAAAAAATGCAACTTATATTGGTCATTTTAATTCTAAAAGAGAAATTATTTTAAGCTAAAATTAAGAAAATACCATTTCTATAAAAGTCAGTTGTCAAAATTATTAAAATTAAACTTTATTCGTATATGTAATAAGTAAAACATGAAATAAATAAATTATTATGATGATGTTAGCAATTGAGGATTGAGGCTCTTATGCTTGGTAAAAATAAAAAATCAAATTGACACGATTATAAAATTTCACGTGAAATCTAAACCCGTCATCATTTTCATCTCCTCAAAATTTACATACGAAATTAAATTTTTTTTTTCAATTTTAAGAGAAAATGGCGCATTTCTGTTGCCACAATTAAAAAATTTGCACAAAAACTGTAAAAAAATTAATATCTCAAAGATAAATTGATTCATTGATTGAAAACATTCATTATTGTATAGTATACAATGTATTCTGTACTCACAAAAAATAAAATCGCAAAAATTCCATAGCGCGTTTTTTATATCTCGTTTTTCACTCGGATAAAAATTTTGAATTTGTTTGAGAAAATGGCATCGATTAAGTAAAAAATAATCGATCTGGATCTCAGTTGCTGCAACGACCGTCCCCCTTGAGATACAGCTTTCAAACAAATTGTATTTAAAGTACATTTTTTTCTCTATACGCCCATGTAAAAATTGAGAACGTGCGATGTTTAGATGCATAAAAATTGCAGCAGCAAGAATTGCAAAACCGAATTGCATGGGAAAGTGTTGCCATTCGCAAAATGACGTATGCGTTACGCACAGATACGTTTGGCCTTTATAATATAGATTTGATCATTTAACAAACAAGTTGTGGAGACTAAGATATAAAATTAATGAGTGACTTCGCTGCAATCGAGACAGACGCCGGAGATTTCTTTTTCATGGTTTTACTTTCATATATTACAAATCACACGCAGCATAAACGCTCATAATATTTACATATATACATTAAAGTAATTTCGTTTCATAATCATTCTTTTAACATTAAATATCAAAATAAACAGTAGCTTTAACTTCATTGCTACCGTTTTCAATTCTTCGAACAACAACATTCCAAGACATTCTATCATAACATTCTATCATAACAAACCTGCCGTTGCCATTCGCAACAAACAAAAACTGGCTTCAGTGGGTTTCTTCTTCTCGCGACATCCTCCCCACCTGAGTTTTGGAAGAAACTCAGCAAAGAGAGGCTGAAAAATACTAAGATGTTATATACATACAAATATTAATCTAAGCAAAAACTTAAACACTAAATATACAGATTCTAATACAGATACATACAATCAAAAAGAAAATAGAAATAATGAAAATATTTTTCAAACTTTAAAGTTCAGGTTTTAGAGTCAATAAATGAATGTTCATATTCAATAATGAAAGTTCAATGGTGAAAGTTGAACTGAAATGTTCAGAATTTACATATCAAGTCTTTTAGGAGGATTTACTTTTCGACCAGAACGAGTCTGAGTATCAATCTTTTCAATAGGTTTACTATCTTTTGACTGTTCGTCAATCGAATCAGCTGTGATTGGTGCTGGATCAAACAAAAGAGGTTCACAGTCTTCCTGTGTGATCTCAAGAGGGTAAAGTCTTTGTACTGGTCTCAAAAATGTTCCTTCAGCTGTTTTCAACTTAACAAGTCTGACTACTCCATCTTTACCTGGTAAAAGTTCTATAACCTTTGCCAAAGGCCAAAACAGTCTCTTCTTATCATCTCGGCCAATCAAAACTACATCTCCAACTTTTATATTATCATGCCTTTTAGAAATGGAAGATCGCAGGAAACCTAAGTACTCCTTTTTAAATCTGTGTTTCAGATTATCTCTTACTCTTTGAATGTATCGCCATCTTTTCAAAATATTAGTCCTTTCAATTTGGTCTAAATCAGGAACTTCGCTTGTGCGAATATCTTGTAGAAATGATGCTGGGGTTAGAGCTCTCAAGTCAGATTCTTCTGCTATATAGCTTAGTGGTCGGTTGTTCATTACTGATTCACATTCGCAGACAAGAGTTAATAATTCTTCATAGGTCAGAGACGAATGTCCTAAATTTTTTCTAAGCAGGTCTTTAAGAATTCCAATTAGCTTTTCCCAAAACCCTCCCCACCATGGGGCGGAGGGTGGGTTAAACTTCCAACGAATTTCATGAACTTCAAATGTTCGTTGAATCAGTGCCCAGTCTAGATCTTTCAGTGCTTTCTTTAAACCTGTAAAATTTGTTCCATTGTCAGAATACAACACAGATATCCGCCCTCTCCTTGCTATAAATCGTCGCAGAGCTTGAATCATGGCATTGGTACTCAGAGATGGAATTAATTCCAGATGGACTGCTCGGAATACAGCACAAGAGAACAAGACAATCCAGACCTTTTCTCCAGATTTTGTAAGCAACGGACCGGCCAAATCTACTCCTGAAACTTGAAAAACTGCTGCTACTTTAGTTCTATCTGTAGGGAGAGGGGGAAATGGCACTTCAATATGTTTTACCTTTTGCTTTTTGCAGATAATACAATCGTTGATTATACTTCGGATGGTTCTTTTTCCTTTTAAAATCCAGAATCTTTCTCGTAGAATGGTCAAGAGCATAGATGTTCCAGCATGCTTATTCAGAATATGTTCTTTCTCAATAATTCTTTTCACTACTGCATGTTTCGAAGGCAGAATCACTGGAGCGATAAAATCATATGGTTCATCTTCATTAGTAAGTCTTGATTTCAATCGTAATAATCCATCTTCATCTTTAAAAGCTTGAAAATTAGCAAGAGATTTTCTGCCATTTTCGTTAGAAAAGTATTCTGTCTGCACAGAACGGAAAAGTATCTTTTGTGCATTCAATATTTCTTCTTTTGTAAGTTCTGTATGTCTTCTCAAATCCCGAGCTTTAGGGTGGAAACGCATAATCCAAGCTATCACTTTGACTATTTTGGAAAATTTCGAGATTCTGTCAGCTAATTCAGAAACAATAGTTTTAAATTCGACATTGCAAGCAGAAACAACAGTTTTTCGTTTTTCCTTTTCAACTTCGTCTTCGTTAACATTGACAACAGATTTGGGCCATTGTTCTTTTGGATTTTTCAACCATTTAGGTCCTAGCCACCATTGGGACTTCAGAAGTTGCTTAACTCCACATCCTCTAGATGGAAGATCAGCAGGATTCAACTCACCAGAAATATGAAACCAATTTTCAGGATCCGTGAGCTGTCGTATTTCTTTCACTCGATTAAAGACAAAAACTGACCATTGTTCCTGTCGTTTAATCCAACTAAGAACTGTTGAAGAATCAGTCCAAAAGTATTCATCAGCAATTTCGACTTCTAGAGCACCTTTTATGAATTTAAACAATCTTGCTCCAATAGTAGCCGCCATTAATTCTAACCTTGGTATCGTTATCTTTTTCAAAGGCGTTATGCGTGATTTGGCTTGCAGTAAATTGACGTTCACTGTACCATCAGGGGACTCGGATCTGAGAAAAATACAGGCTGAGTAAGCATCTTGACTTGCATCAACAAAAGTGTGTAAACTCAAACTAGATGCTTCTGTGGCACCGCTCCATCTTGGAATTTCAATAGACTTCAAAAGATGTAAATCTTTAAACCACTTTAAAAATTTTCTTTTAGTATCTTCGTTTAGTTCTGCATCCCATGGTTCCTTTGTTTTCCAAATAGTTTGAAGCAAAAGTTTAGGTTGTATTAATGCAGGGGAAATAAATCCTATGGGATCGAAGACTCGGCTGATAAGGGACAAAATTTTTCGTTTAGTTAATTTTTCTGATTCATCAAAATTTAAAAGTTCAGTATCGATTTTAAGAGTATCAGAACTCTTATCCATATTAAGCCTAATACATACGTTTCAGAATTTTCTTGAGGAATAGTATCGCAGTTATTGTTTATCGTATTTTCCCAACCTCTGAGGTCAAACTTTGCTCTTTTCATTACTTCTGTAGAGGTTCTTATAAAATTATCTAGCTCTGAAGTATTGTGAACACTTGTCACACAATTGTCTACATAAAAACTGTTGCGCAATTTAACAAGTATTTCGTTAGAAAATTCTCCTTTCAATAATTCTTTTGACAAATGATGATGAATTACTGCCATAAGAAGAAACGGGCTACTGGTAACCCCAAAAACACAACGAGTATGTCGAAGAACTCTTATAGAACCATCGTCATTGTACCAAAAAAATCGTAAAAAATTTCTGTCATCCTTATGTAGAGATATCTGCAAAAAAGCTCTTCTTATATCAGAAATAACACCAATTTCATGAAGACGAAATCTGGTCAAAATCAAAGGAATAGTTTCTATAAAATTAATTCCAGTCTCTAGACAATCATTCAAGGAGGGAAAATTTGTCATCTTAGCCGAAGCATCAAAGACAGGCCTTACTTTCATTGAAGATAGGGAGGACGTTTCTTTGATTACAGGACGATGAGGAAGATAATGTGTAATGGATAATGATAACTCATTTTCAGGAACTTCTTCAATTACTCCTTCGTGAATCCATTCTTCAAAAATTTCATTGTATTTCTCGCGATAGCCAATTTTTTCTAATTTCTTAGTAGTGGATTCAAGTCTTCTTAAAGCTAGCTCATAATTAGAAGGTAGGAAAGAATGATCCTTTTTCCAAGGCAAATGGACTTCATATCTTCCATCATTCTTTTGTTGAACTGTATCTTCAAAATGTATCATGACAGCCCTTTCCGAATCTTCTTTACTATTTTGTTCAATAGAATCTCGAATACCAAGAAGTTCTAAATCCCATAATGCTGAAACAGGTACATCTTCTTGTGATAGCATACTGACTACAGTCATATTTACATCTTTCAGACTATCAACCTGAGGGATCTTGCCCATTTAGTCCAACCTAATTTAGTTTCCATTGCCACCAAACCGCAATTTAGTTGTTCTTTTCTTCCTGTGAATAGCTTACCAGCAACATCTGAAAAGTACCTCAATAGGCTCTGATTCTCGAGTATCACTTAAGCGTATTCCTTTATCTTTTAGCTCGCGTATCCAAAAACCATATTTAATCGCAGAAATATCATTACATAAGACATCTTGATCTAAAGCATCCAAATTACAAATATAATTACCATCAAGGCTACTTAAATAAATTTTGTAACATTTGTGCTTAAGCATTTTTGTTTTTCTACCTCCAAATAATGAATGGGAAAACTCTTCTTCTCTTTGAAAATCAAAACCTAGTTCTTTTGCAGTGGATCGCAAAATGTAAGATTTCTGGGAACCTGTATCGATTATTATTCTTGCCTTACGGGTTGAACATTTCCCTTTTAGGTTTGCAACTAACGTTTGTAATGAAACTTCATTGGTAGAAGAAAATTTCTTATTCATGTTGTGGTTATGTGTAAAAAGTGTATCAACATTTTTTTCTTTCGTTTCATCGTTGTGTGATTTTGAGATCTCTTTGAATTTATTACAGTCTAAATTAAGACACATAAATTTTACATGTCTTTTCGAACAATTTTGACATCTAATGTTCGATCTTGTACAACAAACAGCAAGGTGGCCTTTAGTAAAGCAGATACGGCACAAACCTTTACTTTTGATAATCGAAAGTTTTTCAGACAGAGGCATAAAAAATGGCTTTTTGCAAAAACGCGATTCATGATCTTTTAAACAAAATACGCAAGAAACATCATTAGAATTGTGAGAAATCAATTCTGCAGTAGAAAAATTGCCGCCTTTAAAATTCTGGCTTGTTGCCAAGTTTTTTCTTTCTGGAACAAAACCGCAAATTTCTGATCTACTCAATTTTATTTTTTCTTCTGATTGTACCTCGTTTTTAAGAAACAAAATTATGGCATCAAGACTGGATAACTTTTGTTCGCTTTCTATACTTTTTCTCTGTCTTTCGAAAGAACGTAAAATATTAACCGGTAATGCACTTTCAACTAAAGGATACAGTATGACACCACACATTTCGGTAGTAACACCTAAAGAACCCAAAGCCCTGATTTGGGTGGAAAGTTTATTATATAAACTACTCAAAGAATCAATTTTCTTTTTTGTCGCATTATTCAACACAAGTTTCAATAATTCCCTGACATAAAAATCAATTAACAGATCGGTTCTACCATATCTTTCTGTTAAACTCTCAACAGCTAAAGAATAATTTTCATTTGTTACTGGGAATGATTCTACTAATTCCCTTGATTCTGATTTAATTTTCATTGACTGAATTAAATAATGGAATTTATCCACATTCGTTAAATTCGCATTTTCATGTATATTTTTAAATTGATTCCAAAACGTGAGCCAGTCCTTCAAATCACCCCCAAACTTATACAATTCAACTTCAGGGAGTCGCTGACATAAAGTTTTTATTTTATCACTTTCTGTTTCAAATTTATCAGTCGAATTATTTTCATTTCGAATTAAATTTTGACTCAATTTTGTCTTAAAATTCTAACAAACGTTGCGCTTTTAACTGAATTCTTAAAGAATTTTCTCTATATTCTTCAACAGAATTAAATTCTGCTTCAAATTCTGCGTCATCTTTCAAACTATCTAAATAATTTTTATGAATAATTTCTAGCGCATCAGATTTCTGCTTAAATAAATGAAAAAGAATTTCGATTTCCTCATGTTTGGCATTCGCGTCATTCAATATATTTTCCAATTTATTATATGCTTTAGTAAAAGCTGAACACTGAGTAGTTTTATTTCTTTTTAAATTTTCCATTTCTACTATCTTAATAATGATAAATCTTATATTCTAACAAATATCAAATACATAACTTCAAAATGGAAAATTTTTGTTCTTACCTTCAATCTTCAATAATTTCCTTAAATCTGTCAGAAAACAACGAAATCGCCCACCCGGGGGCGCCAGTAAATGTGGAGACTAAGATATAAAATTAATGAGTGACTTCGCTGCAATCGAGACAGACGCCGGAGATTTCTTTTTCATGGTTTTACTTTCATATATTACAAATCACACGCAGCATAAACGCTCATAATATTTACATATATACATTAAAGTAATTTCGTTTCATAATCACTCTTTTAACATTAAATATCAAAATAAACAGTAGCTTTAACTTCATTGCTACCGTTTTCAATTCTTCGAACAACAACATTCCAAGACATTCTATCATAACATTCTATCATAACAAACCTGCCGTTGCCATTCGCAACAAACAAAAACTGGCTTCAGTGGGTTTCTTCTTCTCGCGACACAAGTGTAGCGGGTTTAATGTCAAGAAAGTTTAACATTTATGTTCATCCATTATTGGCATATAATCTTACAGTTTGTCTATCATTCTTTGGTCGATGGAATAATTAAGTAGTACCTTAAATACATTGTTATCACATGAGAAAAAAAATGCTTGTGTATATGAAATAGTAAATAGGTTGCCAGAATATACGTTGCCAAACTTCTTTTTCCGCCAAGAACTTTTCGTTATGTACAACTACTGAAAAAGTTCCTTTAAATATTTACTTATAGTATTTTTAAGAAAATGAAAGAAAAACGTGCAAGTTAAATACATCTCATATATGTATTTTTAATTTATGTGCTTTTTATTGAAAGTCATGTATCCTTACTAATATTATAAATCGGAAAGTGAGTTTGTTTGTTTGTTTGTTCCGCTTTCACGCCGTAACTACTGAAGCGATTGCTTTGAAATTTTGCAGACGTAAAGTTAGAAGTCCGGATTAAATAATAGGGTACTTTTTATCCCGGAAAAATTGATATTCCAGAGGAAAACAAAAATATAGTTTACTTGATGGATGGATTGGAGATGGCGCTGCGTGTCATTTAAAACAAGATTAAATATTGCAAACGAATATAAACATGTAAATTTAGAAGCTAAATGATACGATAATGAATCCCCGAAAATGAGGCATTCCCGAGAGATGACGTACAATTTGTTTTATCGTCTAAACTGTTTTTTACATCTACTTTTATATTGCAAACGAATATGAACATGTAAATTTAGAAGCTAAATGATACGATAATGAATCCTCGAAAATGAGGAATTCCCGAGGGATGACGTATTATTTGTTTTATCGTCTAAAGTGTTTTTTTTTTACATCTACTTATCCTGAAATAACTATAAGTCAACGAATTACTAATTGGTATAAGTATTAGTTACGTTATTTAGTTCTTGGAGTATGCGATAGATGGCGCTGGGTGTTTTTAAAACGTGGTAACGATGTGCAGTTGCTCTTTAATAGTTAGGTTAGGTTAGTTTAGTGCTTTTTTTCTAGGTAGAAACCTAAAGTAGTTATTGTTTTTTCGATAGGTAATTACGTCGCTATGTTCGTCTTTTAGATTTTTATAGTTTAGTTTGGGATTTTAGTTTAGTTTAGGTTTATAGTTTACTCATATTTTCACAATGCCTCGCAAACGTAAATCTAATTTGTCGAGCACCTCATCTAAAGCTCGGGCAATGAAAATTGCCCGATCTCAAGAATCGTCTCTCCATGCTGAATTAAGAAGGCGCGAACAAGCAGAGCGTCAGGCTGCTTCGAGAGCTGCTGAGCTACCATCTCAGCGCCAGCAAAGACTTGAGGAGCAAGCCGCTCGCCAAGCTTCTTTGAGGGCTTCTGAGAATGATATTCCTACTCAAGTCCGTTTATCGCAACAGGCTCAACGTCAGCATGGTCAGCTCTATGTAGCGTGTTCCCTGGTTTCCAGTGCCCAAAATCTGCATGTTTTTGCTCCACAAGGGAAAACATATAATATAGTGTACCATTCAGTTTTGGTTTAACAACTAATCGTATCCAGCGTTACATCGCGCTTCTTACATTTTTCCGTGGGAATGAGAAGTTTTCTTATAGTTGTGCTTTATACCGCAATATAACCGAATTCCACGCGGACGAAGCCGCGGGCGGAAAGCTAGTTTTAAATAAAGCTAGAGACAGCTTTATATTTAAAATGAAATTATGGTGAAGGAAAACTATTTGGCGATTGTTTCGGGTAGCTAAAATAAAAGTAGGAAAATAGTCGCCGGGCATATAAAAAATAAAACAATCAGACCGGAGCTGTTGATGACAGTCACAAGACTCACACTGATATTTATATAGGTACTATAGCAAAATTTGCAGCATCTCTGGTGTTAAACTAGGACTCTCGAGGTAAGGCATTTGGCTGCTCAGCAGCGGGTAGAGAGTTCAAATCCCGTTGGGTGTAAATTCGTTTTGTTTAGAAATGCTTTTGTGTTAAACTAGCAAAAGCTATGCTTTGTTTGGATTCGCGAAGCATTATTTCATTAGTTATTTATTGGAAAGTAACCGTTTTTTTATATTATTTGGTACTATTTGATTATCCTGTCAACCAAATAGGTACCGCCAAACTAAAAGATTAAATGTTAATGATGATGGTAAAAAATATCACATTCATATAACATTAAACTCGTATCACGTGTTCGTTATGTCATCAAGTTATTTTTATTATGAAGTTTTATTTGTATTCTTAGTAATGTTTCATTAATTTATTTGTTCTTTCGTTATTTGAAATAAAAATTGTGTCGATCTGTTTAATTTGGCCAATTGTTTGGCGATTTGTATAATTTGGCGAAATTGATTGACGGGATAATCAAGTAGTACCTTAATTCGACTTTTTATTTGGATTTTTATTAATGTTTTACTAATTTATTTGATTTTTCGTTATTTTTTTTTTAAATGCGTCAATTTGTGCAATTGTGCTAATAGTTTGGCTATTTGTATTATTTGACGAAATTGGTCGACTGGATAACCAAATAGTTTCCGAATTAAAAATTACTTGATGACATAATGGTGTACACTAATCACGTGTATTATGTTTAATGTCATGTAATGTGATATTTATGATAATCCATTATTGGCATTTAATCCTGAAATTTGGAATTACATTTTTGGTGGACAGGATAATCAAGTAGTACCCAAAAATGTATTGCGTTATTAGTATCTAAGGAATGAGGTAATAACGTTCAAAATCCTATAATACCTTGATGAAAATTAATAATTTGCCCACTGTATTCAAGCTGACCACTTTTAATGCGATAAACAGTAATAACTGGACGAACTTGGGCAATTAATTTCTTCTCGACGAAAGTTAAGCCCTTTAATATTTAGGGATGTGGACCAGGATCCATATTATTAGATGAAGAAAAAATGTTTAGTTCATTATTTACTATGCATTTATGGCAAGTCTTTTGAGATCCGTCAGAGTGAATGCCAAGCCAACGATGATGAAAAATTTTACAAAAATATAATTTAATTTTTTTTTGTACATCTTCGAAATTTAAAGCATTTTTCCGAGCACATGCATTCTCTATCAGAAGAGATTCGTCATGTCGTCCTTTTGGCACGGACGTCATATACGCACCACATTGGCGCAATTTTTTTTCAGACGCCAATGTCATATATGCACCTGTCATATATACTTAATTGGCGACAAAGTGTAGTTATTTTGCTTGACATGGTAACCCGGATGTTGTTTATTTATAATAGTTTATTTACTTTTATTTTCTTTTTTTTAATTATATAAAGTGTTTGTTCCACAGGTATTAATTAAAATTTTTAAAATTTATCGTTATTCTCTTTTTAAAATATATGGTACTAGGTTACCCCGTCAATCGAAAAATTATTGCCAAACTATAAGATTAAATGCCAATAATGGATGATCGTGAATGTCACATTCAATGACTTTAAATACGATTCACGTGTTTAAAATGTCATTAAGTGATTTTTATTTCGACTTTTTATTAATAGTCTACTAATTATTCGTTTTTTCGTTATTTAAAACAAAAATTATTGTCAACATGTATAATTTGGCTATTAGTTTGGCGATTTGTGTAATTTGGCGAAATTGGTCCACGGGATAACTAAGTAGTACCAAATATACAGAGTGTTTCAAAAAATTCATGGTACAAACTTTAAAGGGTGATAGTACACATCAAGACAAACAATATTAAATAGGAAATTAAGGGTCCCCAATGTCTTCCGAAGGAGATAGGCGCCATTAAAGTTTAGGGTCCAAAAATTCAAATGGTTATAAGAAACAGAAAAATTGGTCGATTCGTTTGCGGTTTTCACTAAAACTATTCTTTATGTGAGTATTGTCTTGGAAATAAATTATAAAGATAAATTTCAAAAAATACCGATAGAGGGCGCTTTAGACTTTGGAGTAACGAACAACTATTTTTTACCACTATTTTTTGCATCTCGTTAATATTTTTTAGAAGCTTAGACATAAACTTAAATTTTGAGCTCAAAATCTAAATCGTTGGGAGTAATTAAGTAGCGGAAACTGAACTGTGGAGAGAGGTTCAAATTTCAAATGATTATAAAAGAAAGAAAAACTGGTCAATTGATTTGCGATTTTCACTAAAATTATTCTTTATGTCTGTATTAACTTGAAAATAAATTATAAAGATTAATTTAAAAAAATGCCGATAGAGGGCGCTTTAGACTTTGGAGTAACGTACAACTATTTTTTACCATTATTTTTTGCATCTCATAAAATTTTTGTAGAAGCTTAGACATAAACTTAAATTTTGAGCTGAAAATCTAAATCGTTGGGAGTGGCTAAGTAGCGCAAACTGAACTGTGTTCAATGGGGGTGGGAAGGTTCAAATTTCAAATGTTTATAAAAAACTGAAAAATTGCCCGATTCGTTTGCGGTTTTCGCTAAAACTGTTCCTTATGTCGATATTTCCTTGAAAATAAATTTTAAAGATATCTTTCAAAAACAGCCGTCAGAGGGCGCCTTAAACTTTAGAGTACCCAACAATTATAATTAATTATTATTATTATTATCAAATTAAATGCTTGTAAAAGTTCAAACTTATATTTTGAGCTCAAAATTTGCATCGTTGTTGGTAATTAAGTAGCGGAAAATTGAACTATGTTCGAGGGTTGGGGAGAGTAACATTTCAATTACTGAACACAGTTAGTTTGCGCCTCTTAATCCTCCTATCGATTTAGAATTTGAGCTCAAAATTTAAGTCTAAGCTTTTACAAGCATTTAATTAGATGCAAAAAATAACGGTTAAAAATAGTTGTTGGTTACACTAAAGTTTAAGGCGCCCTCTAACGGAGTTTTTTGAAATTTATCTTTAAAATTTATTTTAAAGGAAATATTGACATAAAGAATAGTTTTAGTGAAAATCGCAAACGAATCGACCAATTTTTCCGTTTTTTATTAACATTTGAAATTTGAACCCCCCCCCCCCCCACTCCCATTGAACACAGCTCAGTTTGCGCTACTTAACCACTCCCAACGATTTAGATTTTCATCTCAAAATTTAAGTTTATGTCTAAGCTTCTAAAAAAATTTTATGAGATGCAAAAAATAACGGTAAAAAATAGTTGTACGTTACTCCAAAATCTAAAGCGCCCTCTATCGGCATTTTTTTGAATTTCATCTTTATAATTTATTTTCAAGTTAATACAGACATAAAGAATAATTTTAGTGAAAATCGCAAATCAATTGACCAATTTTTCCGTTTCTTATAATCATTTGAAATTTGAACCTCTCCCACAGTTCAGTTTGCGCTACTTAACTACTCCAAACGATTTTGATTTTGAGCTCAAAATTTAAGTTTATGTCTAAGCTTCTAAAAAAAATTAATGAGATGCAAAAAATAATGGTAAAAAATAGTTGTTCGTTACTCCAAAGTCTAAAGCATCTATCGGCATTTTTTGAAATTTTTCTTTATAATTCATTTTTAAGACAATACTGACATAAAGAATAGTTTTAATGAAAACCGCAAACGAATCGACCAATTTTTCTGTTTTTTATAATTATTTGAATTTTTGGATCCTAAACTTTAATGGCGCCTAACTCATTCGGAAAACGTTTGGGACCCTTGATGTCCTATTTAATATTGTTTGTGTTGATATATACTATCACCCCTTAAAGTTCATACCATGAATTTAGAAACACCCTGTACATATGGTAACTGGTATTCGAAAACCAGGATTTTGCCAAATTGGCGTCGGAAAAATCGCGCCGATATGGTGTGTGTGTGTATATGACATCTATGCCGTCGTTTTTTTTTTACGCTGGTATCTAACCTCTTGCCTTATAGCTATATCATATTCGCATTCTTTTCATCCAGTAAGTATATGTTTCCTTGGCATTTTTTATAATAGAACTAATACATTGTATAAATTGTTTTTAAACGGCAAACTATTTAAAAATAGTACTACATTTACCAAAATAATAATATGTATGTTTCATTTGGTTTCATTTTCAATCTTCGAATTCAAATAACTCTTTATATAATAAACTAGCGGACCCGACAGACGTTGTCCTGTCACCGACAGACGTTGTGCTTCTTGGCACCGACTCCAGAAAATCAAATAAATGTACGTAAATATGGTAATACGCACGATAAACACTACGCTCTTAATTTAATTTCTTATTACAATTATGTAAGGAAATTATTTTATACTCTTCATCATTTTTGAAGTCGGTACAATTTTTGACATAAAAGTTTATTTTTCTATTTTTAGTTAAGAGTTAACGTTTTCTGAAGTCGGTTAATCAAAATTATAATAGAGGAAATAGTATTGTAAAGCATACACGTTTGTCAGGAGTGGGGTTCGAACACGCGATCTTTTTTTTTCAAGAAGCTGAGCTTAAATCGTAGCCTTAGACCGCTCGGACATTCCGTCCGCACTCTATTCATCGAGCTTATTTAACACTTTTAATTAGCGAAAAATCACTAACTATTAGTTTTTGCCTAATTACTAAAAAAGTACAGACTCAATTTCGACGAAATGTGAATCTAAACCATTCTCGAATCTTCTGGAACGCACACACAAAATTTCATCCAAATCGGTCCAGTCGTTTAGGAGGAGTTCAATTACATACATACGCACAGAAGATTTTTATATATAAAGATGAGCATTCAAAGTTTCAGGTTTTTGCGCCGAAGACATCGCCAAATTAGGAAAATGTGAATTATCTCACGAACCACTGGATTTAAACGAATTTGCTTAGTACCATTTGATTCAGAATGAAAACATTCACTAAAATATGTTATCAGTTGAAAAATAACTACAAAAGCCGATTTTTAAGGAATTTTTTAAAAGTTCGTTCTTTTTTCTACTCATCGTAGGGGTGGAATTTTTCAAAATTCATTTTTAGCGGCACTCGATGTTATAAGAAGTATTTTAAACTAAATTTTCAAGATTTTTGGTTCAGTAGATTTTTTTGTGCTATGAATAATACGAAATCCTGACTTTCTTTAATATATATAGCACTTTTAATTAGCGAAAATTCACTACCTATTAGTTTTTGCCTAGTTACTAAAAAGTACAGACTCAATTTCGACGAAATGTGAATCTAAACCATTCTCGAATCTTCTGGAACGCACACACAAAATTTCATCCAAATCGGTCCAGTCGTTTAGGAGGAGTTCAATTACATACACACGCACAGAAGATTTTTATATATAAAGATGAGCATTTAAAGTTTCAGGTTTTTGCGCCGAAGACATCGCCAAATTAGGAAAATGTGAATTATCTCACGATATAATGGATTTAAACAAATTTGCTTAGTACCGTTCGATTCAGCATGCACAAATACACTAAAATATGTTATCAGATGAAAAATAACTACAAAAGCCGATTTTTAAGGAATTTTTTAAAAGTTCGTTCTTTTTTCTACTCGTCGTAGGGGTGGAATTTTCGAAAATTCATTTTTAACGGCACTCGATGTTATAAGAAGTATTTTTACCTAAATTTTCAAGATTTTTGGTTCGGTAGATTTTTTTGTGCTATGAATAATACGAAATCCTGACTTTCTTTAATATATATAGCACTTTTAATTAGCGAAAATTCACTAACAATTAGTTTTTGCCTAGTTACTAAAAAAGTACTGAATCAATTTCGACGAAAAGTGAATCTAAACCATTCTCGAATCTACTGGAACGCACACACAAAATTTCATCAAAATCGGTCCTGTCGTATAGGAGGAGTTCAATTACATACACACGCACAGAAGATTTTTATATATAAAGATAAGCATTGAAAATTTCAGGTTTTTGCGCCGAAGACATCATCGCCAAATTAGGAAAATGTGAATTATCTCACGAACCACTGGATTTAAACGAATTTGCTTAGTACCATTTGATTCAGAATGAAAAAATTCACTAAAATATGTTATCAGTTGAAAAATAACTACAAAAGCAGATTTTTAAGGAATTATTTAAAAGTTCGTTCTTTTTTCTACTCATCGTAGGGGTGGAATTTTTCAAAATTCATTTTTAGCGGCACTCGATGTTATAAGAAGTATTTTTAACTAAATTTTCAAGATTTTTGGTTCGGTAGATTTTTTTGTGCTATGAATAATACGAAATCCTGACTTTCTTTAATATATATAGCACTTTTAATTAGCGAAAATTCACTAACTATTAGTTTTTGCCTAGTTACTAAAAAAGTAATGAATCAATTTCGACGAAATGTGAATCTAAACCATTCTCGAATCTACTGGAACGCACACACAAAATTTCATCCAAATCGGTCCAGTCGTTTAGGAGGAGTTCAATTACATACACACGCACAGAAGATTTTTATATATAAAGATGAGCATTCAAAGTTTCAGGTTTTTGCGCCGAAGACATCGCCAAATTAGGAAAATGTGAATTATCTCACGATATAATGGATTTAAACAAATTTGCTTAATACCGTTCGATTCAGCATGCACAAATACACTAAAATATGTTATCAGATAAAAAATAACTACAAAAGCCGATTTTTAAGGAATTTTTTAAAAGTTCGTTCTTTTTTCTACTCGTCGTAGGGGTGGAATTTTCGAAAATTCATTTTTAGCGGCACTCGATGTTATAAGAAGTATTTTTACCTAAATTTTCAAGATTTTTGGTTCGGTAGATTTTTTTGTGCTATGAATAATACGAAATCCTGACTTTCTTTAATATATATAGCACTTTTAATTAGCGAAAATTCACTAACTATTAGTTTTTGCCTAGTTACTAAAAAAGTACTGAATCAATTTCGACGAAATGTGAATCTAAACCATTCTCGAATCTACTGGAACGCACACACAAAGTTTCATCAAAATCGGTCCTGTCGTTTAGGAGGAGTTCAATTACATACACACGCACAAAAGATTTTTATATATAAAGATAAGCATTGAAAATTTCCGGTTTTTGCGCCGAAGACATCATCGCCAAATTAGGAAAATGTGAATTATCTCACGAACCACTGAATTTAAACGAATTTGCTTAGTACCATTTGATTCAGAATGACAAAATTCACTAAAATATGTTATCAGTTGAAAAATAACTACAAAAGCCGATTTTTAAGGAATTTTTTAAAAGTTCGTTCTTTTTTCTACTCATCGTAGGGGTGGAATTTACGAAAATTCATTTTTAGCGGCACTCGATGTTATAAGAAGTATTTTTACCTAAATTTTCAAGATTTTTGGTTTGGTAGATTTTTTTGTGCTATGAATAATACGAAATCCTGACTTTCTTTAATATATATAGCACTTTAAATTAGCGAAAATTCACTAACTATAAGTTTTTGCCTAGTTACTAAAAAAGTACTGAATCAATTTCGACGAAATGTGAATCTAAACCATTCTCGAATCTACTGGAACGCACACACAAAATTTCATCCAAATCGGTCCAGTCGTTTAGGAGGAGTTCAATTACATACACACGCACAGAAGATTTTTATATATAAAGATTTAACAATTAATTTTATTTGCTTACAATTTTTGTGTTGCCACTTTACGAAAAAAAAATAATAAAACACAATATAATTCTTTTAATATGCGTAAGTGACATCAGCGTAAATGATTTTGTCGGAATAAAAAAAATACATTTTATTTAATTAATCATGATTCTATTTACAATAGTTAACTCCATGAATTATTTATTCTTCTGAAAATATGCATGTTTTATTCCTTATTTCTAAAAATGCGTCCGTAATGGAAAAACATGTAAAATAAATTAATTAAATTAATAATTTTTTTAAAAGTTATTCTGTAAAGAAAATATATTTTGCAAATCTACAGATCATAATTTATATTTGTGTTTAATTTCAAATCAAAATATTGAATAGTTTTTTTTTGTAAAACAAACAAAATGTAATTTGAGTGGGCTAGTAGAGGATTCGCTTCGCTCATCCTAATTATTAGTCTTTTGGGAATATTCTTATGTTAATTGTTATTCAATTTCTAGAATTTTTCTTGTTGTGAATGTTTCATTCGAGAAATTACCTTGAATGTATTTAATTGGTATAGCTTTTAATTCTTTTAATAAAGTTCTGTACTTTTTTCGTTCGAATCCATGGTTTATTTTTCATATCATGCATTTTATATGGCAATGCAATGACTTTTTTAATTATTTTGATACATTAAAATTTTATGCTGGTATCATTTTATAAATTTTGACAGCAACAATTATTATTTTTTTTTTTTAAGATATTTGAAAATCTTCAGTTTTTTATCAAAAAATTAAATGACTAGTATTAAAAAATGCTCTGACGAGCACCAAAAAAGTTTAATATGTTTTTAAGTATGAAAAAGGGTTTGACAAGCGCTTCTGTTAATTACTGAGCATGAGGAAGAACAAGGGATCCCTTCTTGGCTACAACTCACTTCGATGCCAACTTTGAAAAAATCATATTTGCGCTTTTTCCATATAAAAGAAATTTGCGGTTCTTTAGTAGAATTTTCCACTGTGCTTTAGATGTTAACCAGGGGTGTAGTCGTTAAAATAACATAAGATATATGCTCTAAGCAGAGGGATATTCTAGAATGTGTATGCTATAAGCTTTCTTGAAAAACAGAGAGTATATGCAGGGTTGCCATGCCACCTGGAGGACCTGGAAAACCGGGAAAACACAGGGAATTTTAAATCTCCTCCCAAAACAGGGAAAATCCAGGGAATTAAAAAAAAATCCTAAAAAATCTGGAAAACACAGGGAATTTGGCAATGGCTAATTATAACATTTCTACTTAAATTTCATACACGCATATATTTTTTCGCACTCAACATGGAATAAACGCGTTGCAGTACAGGGAAAATACAGGGAATTTTTTTTTCAAGATTAGAGTGGCAACCCCGATGGTGTTCTATTAAAAAGTCCAGAAGGTATACGGCGTATAGCCTGCTCTACATCTCTGATGTTAACTGCACTGTTCACTCTGCACTATACTACAAATCAATTTTCTGTGCAATTATACACTTAGGGCATGCTTGGTGGCAGTGCATGAATGTGATACCTGCAGGAACTAGGTATCTGGCATTATGTCGCCTTCCTTTACATTTATGTCTAATTAAGTTGCATCTTTACTGGTTACGTCTTTACACTATACATTTTTATAGTAACTGCGACTGATTTGTTTTCACGGAAAAAGCGCAAATATGATTTTTTCAAAGTTGGCATTGAAGTGAGTTGTAGCCAAGAAGGGATCCCTTGTCCTTCCTCATGCTCAGTAATTAACAGAAGCACTTGTCAAACCCTTTTTCATACTTAAAAACATATAAACCTTTTTTGGTGCTCGTGAGAGCATTTTTTAATACTATTTTCATATAAGTGAAGTCGCCCATTAAAAGTCGCCCATTCAAAGGTAAGTAGTAAATAAACACAGTATCTTAAGCAAAATAAAAAATCAAACCAACAATCAAATAACAGTAATTATATATTTCTGGTAAGAGTTCATTCTTAACTATGAAAATATTCGTAAATCTAATTGAATATTAAAACTTCCGTTTCTTTTCTTTAATAAAAAAAAATATGAAAAGTGAAAGCTGTAATTAAAGTGGGGAAAGTGCATGAAACTGGTTCCTGCTCTGATATGTGGCTATTCTCAGAAAACATCTGTCTGTTTAGAAAACCACGAAATGCCCTACTAGGAATCTGAAACGCATTTTCAGCCTGCAGGCTCTAAATAAAATATCAATGTGTAAAGCACAGAATTCGTATGCTGATTATCCAATTAAGTTGCTGATTGGTATGAGCGCAAAAGTTGTGTTCAAAAAGCAGAGTTTTCAAGAATATGGCTAAGAAAAAAAAATGTATGTTTGCATCTTCCCCGGTAAAAATTCCTCCTCAAAACTCGCAGGGATTACAAAAATGTTTTCCTCTTTTTATGTGCGATCGTAATAATGTAAATACGTAGCATTTATAGTTGTCATTCAGTCCGTCCATCTGTCCGCATATAAGAGAGATAAACTACCTAACCGAATCGTTTGAAATTAAAAATTTATAATTATTACATCATTTTGTTGAGTTCTTTCAAATTTTATGAGAATTGAATGTATAGTTGAATTACAGGGACAATCAAAATATCCCGGTACATTATGGTCAATGGGAAATGGCAGGCTCTAAAAAAAATATGAATATGTGAAGCACAGAATTCGTATGTTGATTATACAGTTAAAGTTATCAGTTGATAGGAACGCAAAAGTTGTGTTCAAGAAACAGAATTTTTAAGAATTTGGCTTGAAAAAAAAAGTATGTTTGCATCTTCCCCGCATAAAACTCACAGACGTAGCATTTATAGTTGTCATTCAGTCCGTCCTTCTGTCCGCATAAAACAACGCAAAAACTACCCAACCGAACCGTTTGAAATTTCAAATATAGGGTAGATGTGCCAGTAATGGAACACCTTCAAGTAATGGGTCACCTCGTAGTTTTTTGTTTATAAAAAAATAATAAATGATAGTTACGTTTTTATTTTTTTCTCTTAGCTCCCCCTCGCATGCTCTATAATATGGATTATTTTTTTTACACTTTTCATCAAAGCAGTTGGAAAGCAGAAAATAAAGTTTCACATTTTTACTAAAAGTCTTAATGAACATGCTAAGAGCTGACTTTACTTACTTAATTTTATATCTTCTTTATTTTCTTGTAAAAATTGAATGTTTTTGTTTGAATCTTTATATATAAAAATCTTCTGTGCGTGTGTATGTAATTGAACTCCTCCTAAACGACAGGACCGATTTTAATAAAAAATTTTGTGTGTGTTGCGGTGGACTCGAGAATGGTTTAGATTCACATTTCATGGAAATTGGTTCAGTACTCCGCCCTGGCGACCAGTTTGGTCTCCAGGTCTTAGGATTTGGTCATTGACTTTTTTGTAAAAGACCTTTAATGATGTCTACCCTTACATTAAATCAAAATATCGTTCATTTAATGAAAAAAAAAAAAAAAAAAAAAAAAAAAAAAAAAAAAAAAACAGGTTATGGAATTTTTTCCCATTTGTAAAGCGCAAAAAAAACGCCAAATTACAATTTGGCAAAATTGATAGATGGGATAATCAAGTTAATTATAATATGCAACCATACATTTATAAATACTTAGGTATTTAGGTCCCGTCGACCAGTTTCGCCAAATTGTAGAAATCGCCAAATTTTACATATTGACATAATTTTTATTCGAAATCAGATAAAAAAAACAATTAATTAGTAGAACATTAATAAAAAATACAAAGTACAAAATAAATCATTTAATGACATTCTATTATTGACATTTAATCTTATAGTTTGGCGATCATTTTATGGTTGACGGGGGAAAAAAAACAGGTTATGGAATTCTTCCCCATTTGTAAAGCGCAAAAAAAAACATCGCCAAATTATAAGATTAAATGCCAATAATGGATGATCGTAAATGTCGCATCCAATGACATTAAATATTATACACCTGTTTAGAACATCATTAAGTGATTTTTATTTCGGCTTTTTATTTGTATTTTTATCAATATTTTTTTTTTATTTATTTGTTTTTTCATTATTTAAAATGAAATTTATGTCAATATGAATAATTTGGCTATGAGATTGGTGATTTGTACAATTTGGCAAAATTGATAGATGGGATAATCAAGTTAATTATAATATGCAACCATTACATTTATAAATACTTAGGTACTTAGGATCCGTCGACCAATTTCGCCAAATTGTACAAATCGCCATACTAATTGAATCCGACATTCACGATCATTCATTATTGACATTTAATCTTATAGTTTGACGATCATTTTATGGTTGACGGGGAAAAAACAGGTTATTGAATTCTCCCTCATTTGTAAAGCGCAAAAAAAAAAAAAAAACATCGCGAAATTATAAGATTAAATGCCAATAATGGATGATCGTAAATGTCGCATCCAATGACATTAAATATTATACACCTGTTTAAAACGTCATTAAGCGATTTTTATTTCGGCTTTTTATTTGTATTTGTACAATATTTTTTCTATTTATTTGTTTTTTCATTATTTAAAATGAAATTTATGTCAATATGAATAATTTGGCTATGAGATTGATGATCTGTACAATTTTGCAAAATTGATAGATGGAATAATCAAGTTAATTATAATATGCAACCATACATTTATAAATACTTAGGTACTTAGGTTCCGTCGACCAATTTCGCCAAATTGTACAAATCGCCCTGCTAATAGCCAAATTTTACATATTGCCATAATTTTTATTTGAAATCAGAAAAAAAAACAGTTAATTAGTAGAACATTAACAAAAAATACAAATAAAAAGTACAAAATAAATCATTTAATGACATTCTAAAATTCTTTGTATTTTATTTAATGTCATTGAATCCGACATTCACGATCATCCATTATTGACATTTAATCTTATAGTTTGGCGATCATTTTATGGTTGACGAGTTAACTAAGTAGTACCAATACTTATTATCTTTATATATATAAATCTTCTGTGCGTGTGTATGTCACTGAACTCCTCCTAAACGACTGGACCGATTTTAATGAAATTTCGTGTGTGCGTTCCAGTGGATTCGAGAATGGTTTAGATTCACATTTCGTCGAAATTGATTCAGTAATTTTTTAGTAAATAGGCAAAAACTAATAGTTAGTGATTTTTCGCTAATTAAAAGTGTTGAATAAGTTCAATGAATAGAGTGCGGACGGAATGTCCGAGCGGTCTAAGGCGCCAGATTTAAGCTCAGCTTCTTGAAGAAAGTGATCGCGTATTCGAACCCCACTCCTGACAAATGTGTATGCTTTACAATAATATTTCCTGTATAATAATTTTGATTAACCGACTTGGGAAAATCGTTAACTTTTAACTAAAAAGAGAAAAATAAACTTTTCTATCAAAAATTGAACCGACTTCAAAAAATAATGAAGAGTGAAAAATAATTTCCTTACATAATTGTAATAAGAAAATAAATTAAGAGCGTAGTGTTTATCGTGCGTATTGCTATATTTACGTACATTTATTTGATTTTCTGGAGTCGGTGACAAGAAGGACAACGTCTGTCGGTGACAGGACAACGTCTGTAGGTGACAGGACAACGTCTGTAGGTGACAGGACAACGTCTGTCGGGTCCGCTAGTAGCAATATAAAACTCTGAAATTCATATACCAATCGTCATTTACAAAATTTTATTTATTTTTAAGATTTTAGGAGGCGTGGTCCATTACTGGATTGCCTATTTCGTGATTTTCCAGTAATGGATCACCCAAATGACCAATACTAAAAGTGTAGTTTCAGTAGAGATAATATATTTTGATTTAACTGAAAAGATAAATAATCAAATTTAATACTTAAATTTTACCTACTAGAATTTAATAAAGGCAATTTCTTTATAAATAGTTGTTTTTAAAAAGACATCCAAAATTGGTACAAAAAACAAGCAGAACATTTGACAAAATCTAGATGTGCCATTACAAATAAGTTTTTTCAAGTTGGTTCAGTAATGTAGAATCATATTTGGAAGAAGATATTACTAATATCTTCTTCCAAATTACAAATCATACAGAAATAATTTTCAGTGCAGTTAAAACTTTTTTTCTTTTGTGCTCTTAAAACAGGGGAAATTTTGGGACCGAAATCCGTTAAAGTTGTGTATTATGTAGTACCGAATAACGAAAAAAAAATCACTGTTATTTGATGTTTTTCAGCAAATAGTGAGATTGTTCCATTGGTGATATTATATCCATATAAGCATCTCTCAAGGGAAATTGTGGTATCAATCTGTGCCAAATTGATAGGCTATATGATTATCTGAAAATGGTTGGATAGTGCAAGAACATTTATCATTTTAAATACATTTTAAAATTCCGTATTGAATAGTTATCACTATCGGAAAGTTATGATAAAATTGAAGATTTGTTATTTATATTTCATATTTGCACAGCACATCACTTAGATAATGGTATGAATGAAGATTGGAGACTTTTTTTTATTGCCTTATTGTATCTAAATTAGATTTGAGTAAAACATTGTCTTTATCTCATATATCCTTTAAATTTAAATATTTTGTTTTATTTCTTTACAATATAAATCCTTTAATGTAATAAACTTTTAATAATATCATTAATATTTTGTTTTATATCCACATTATAAATCCTTGATTATAAAAAATTCATAATTTAAATTTAAATATTTTGTTTTATGTTTTTTCTTTATCTAGACACACGGCAGTGTGTCAGCCAAGTTCACAAAGTAAAAGACGACACGCCGACCATGGGTTATATTACCCGAACCATTTCGAGCCACTTTTGACCCCTCAATAACTTAAATTCTATTTGACCTACACACTTGCAATTTTTTGTGTCGTGTAAGACCATCTTCTAATTTCCGAATCCTAAAATTTTTTTAAAAAATCTTTTACCGTTCACGAGAAATTGACGCCTGAAAACCACTGTTTTTACCACTGACTCACTGACTCACTGACTCACTGACTCACTCATAGAAATGTTTGACTACTTCCAGGTGACTTAGGAAGTTGAAATTTGGTGTGGAGGTAGGTTATTGGATCTATAAATAGGAAAAAATCAGAAATCACCATTAATTAAACATTAATGGTTGGTTAGAAGATAAATTATTGGATTACAATGGAAGTTTATGAGAATTTCACAAAATACCAGAAATAGTGCCAAGTTGGCATCACTTTTGGCGAGTATCAGGGCTAATCTCTGAAACTACCGAACAGATATCAAAAGTAATGGTACCAAAATGATGGTATTCGCCCCGGTTCAAACATAGACTATATCTTATGTCTGTGCCACTAACCAAAAGAGGGTTCAGAAGCGAAAAACATTCTAAAAATGTGATTTTTGTTTTACTGAAGGGCCTAGAAGCACAAAATTTGGCGTGTTAATTATTTATAAGATATAAATGATCACTAATGACATTTGCTAAAAAATATCGAATTTAAGTGGGTGAAAATCCGCGAAGAGCGTTCTAAAAAAGTTCGAAATACCAATTTTAAAACAATCTCAGAAAACAACAAACCGATCTTAAAAGTAATGATATCAAAATGATGATGACAGTCTTTGCTCCAACATAGGATATATCTTATGTCGATTACACTAACCCAAAGGAGGTAAAAGAGCTTAAAAACATTCTAAAAATGCGATGTCTGTATATTAAGGGACTGGACTGGAAACATAAAGTTTGGCATTTTAGAGTTTACGGGAATTTCGCGAAATATCAGAAATAGTGCCAAGTTGGGGACACTTCTAGCGAGTATCGGGGCTAATCTCTGAAACCATCGAACCAATTTCAAAATTAATGATATCAAAATGATGGTATTCGCCCCGGTTCAAACATAGGCTATATTTTATGCGTATACCATTAACCAAAAGAGGGTGAAGAAGCAAAAAATATTCTAAAAATGCAACTTTTGTGTTACTGAAGGACCTAGAACTATAAGATTTGGCATGTTAATTATTTATAAGATATAAATGATCTCTAAGAGCATTTGATAAAAAATACGGAATTCAAAAGGGGTGAAAATGTGCGAAAAGCGTTCTAAAAATGTTCTAAATTGGGATTTTAAAGCAATTTCAGCAAACAACAAACCGATCTTAAAAGTAATGATATCAAAATGATGGTGATAGTCCTTGCTCCAATATAGGCTATATCTTATGTCGATTCCACTAATCCAAAGGGGTTAAATTGCATAAAAAGCGTTCTAAAAATGCTATGTCTGTATGTTAAGGGCCTAAAAACATAAAATTTGGCATGTTGATTAATTATAAGATATAAATGATCACTAAGAGCATTTGTTAACAAATACAAAATTTAAAAGGGGTAAAAATGCGCGAAAAGAGTTCTAAAAGCTTTCTAAATAGCAATATTTAAGCAATCTTGGGTAGTTAGCGAACCGATTTAAAGAGAAAAAAAGGATGCCAAAGTAATGGCGACAGTCCTTGCTCTAATAAAATTATTGGATAAATTACCAGATTACAATGGGAATCTATGTGAATTTGACAAAATACCAAAAATAGCGCCATGTTAGCATGACTTTTGGTGCGTAATTTTTGTCGTCAATATAGCGATATTTTGCCAAGTTGGCTACAAACATTTTTGGTCGACGAAATAATCAAGTAGTACCCAATCACGTAAAAGAAACATCCTTATTAGTGGAATTTAAAGGAACATAAGCAGTCCTAATGTTTTTAAATTTGACTGAAAAAAACAGTGAATAAATGCAGGAAAAAGCTGAAAGATTAATTAATATTAAATAAAACTAATTTAATTAATTTAACCTATTTATTTCAAAAAGGAAACAAATACCTACTTATTTAACAAAAAATAATGATATCCTATCAAAAACATGAATGTGAAAAAATGCCAAGTTCGTTAAAGGTTTCGCTCATAAAAGAAGTGATTTGACAAAAAATAATGATATCCTGTCAAAAACATGAATGAAAGAATGCCAAGTTCGTTAAAGGTTTCACTAATAAAAGAAGTGAGATCTAACTGCAAACCAAGTTCTTTCGGAGCTCCTTCAATCATAACTCCTGTCAAGTATAATATTATTCAATTGCTTAAAATGATTTGTTATGTTACTTGTTATTCAATAGAGCGACTTGGCAAGTTTTCAGCTACCAACTTTAATCTTTGAGTCGGAGTATAATTTAATCTAGAATCTGATTGGCAAAGATATAGTGAATCGAGTGTTCGAATAAGTATATTGAAGTTAGGGTACTGATAAGTTAAGGAAGGGATCAACTAAATAGAAAAAATTGAATAAGAGAAAACTTGCTAAGTCGCTCAATTGAATAACAAATAACATAACAAATCATTTTAAGCAATTGAATAATATTATACATGACAGGAGTTATGATTGAAGGAGCTCCGAAAGAACTTGGTTTGCAGTTAGATCTCACTTCTTTTATTAGTGAAACCTTTAACGAACTTGGCATTCTTTCACATTCATGTTTTTGACAGGATAAATCCTTTACTGTAATGAATTTCTAACTTAAGTTTTAAAATTTGTTTTATTAGTATGCTTTCATTAATTTCTGGAGCAAAATACAATTGAAACAAGTAAGAAAAATCATGCTTTAAACCTAGATTATGAAACACTTTCCAACACTTCCATTAAATCTTTAACAAAACTTTGTTCTTTATAGAAATAAGATGCTATTGTCATTAGCCAAATATGTATTCCAATACTTTTGAACAGCCCTGTATTTGATCCGTTGGTTGATATATACATTCTATATAATGGGAAAATTTGATTTAGCAAGAAAATGCCTAACTGGTTGAAATTTCTCTTTCAGCACTTTATTCTAATCGATGGATAATACTTCAGTACTTTTGTTCAGTCCTGTAATTTACCTAGTACCTTTATTACACGCCATTATTTTGGTAAAATTTAGTTCAAACAAACACACTTTTAAAACTACTTAAATCATATTTCCAGAAATTATCATCTATGGGTAACCATTTAGCTAATTATTTGCATGACAATGTTTATCATTTAATCTATATTCTATAAACATTTCTTAGTAAACTGAAAGCAATTCAACGTAAAAATGCAAACTTACTTAAAAACTACCTTTAAGTTAATCACTTTCATATTCAGTAACCCCTATGAGCTCTTTTGTGTAACCCTGTATATCAACTGTAACATTTATATACGCCACATAATATGCAGAAAATTTAGTAAAATTTAAAAGCGCATATCATAATTGAAAAAATACATTTCAACCATCCATCAGCTATCATCGACAATGTACAGTACTTCGGATAAAAATATAAGATTTGAAATATTTTGTGTGGCCCTGTAAATGCCATGCACTTCATATTATGAGTTAAATAATAAGTCTCAACGGCGCATATCAATTTTATGATACTTGAAATCGTTTAATGTTATTAAAATATGTCGCAAACAATCCCCCTCTTTATTATTGTGTAATCTAGTTCTTTTGAGTGGCCCTGTAAATGAATAATAACTATTATTTTGACTGCATATTTTAAATAATGCGTATTTTAGTGCACTTTGCGAATGCATGTAAATTTGAATAAGTTTGACAGGGACCTTTAAAATTCATTTTAAACGATTTTTTCCCATTGGCTGTAATGTATCGGAAAACGTTTGACTATACTATCCCTGTAAATAAACTAATCATAGTAGAAAGTTCACTTTCAATAGAGTTCGTGTTAGGGTAAACATCAATCTATATATTTAAAAGACCTGGCTGTTTTTTTAGTCATCAGCCCTGAGCTTTCTACTAGCCTGATTTTGATAATTGTTTTTTTAAATGAAAGCTGTTTATGTGTAGATGAGCCCATTCTGCCTAATTTTTATTTTATTTACATTTTTATATTTTATTTTTAATTTTAAAAGCTTTTTCGTGACATTTCTTCGAAACAGTGGCAACAAGTTAACCTTTTCTCACTATAATAAAAATTTATTTTGCTTTATTCCTTTCCTTTTCTTCGAACCTTGCGTAAATACGGGTTAGGTTCCCTTAGAAAGACCCCCACGAAGGGCACTCCCCCCCCCTGGTCCTATATCCCTAGCGTAGATAATCGGACGACAAAACCAAAACCAAAAAAAAAAAAAAAACTTTATTCCTTTCCACCAATCAGGAGCTTAATCTCATCGGTGAATGTGTAATCGCATTTCAAAAAATAAAAGTAATGGTTTTCGTAAAATTTAATCCTAATAAAATGATTTTACATAATTATTCACTATTTGCGGTACATTATACAGATTATTTACTAAGTAATATTATTAAGTATTATGTAAATAAAATAACAGAAAATAAATTTTTAAAAAATACTAGCGAGCTACGCCCGCTAGCTGGGCCACTTTTTCCAAACGAACCTCGATATTAAGCAATATATAATAAACAAAAAAATTCATTTAATAAGCAAGTCTTGGTGTTCGAATCCTCAGCACAAAAAAAGTAAATTAAAGAGCTATGGTCGTTATGCGCCCATTATCCCGTTAAAATATGTGATTTCGCACAGTGGGCGGTACGGGCCCATCGTGCGAAGCCGGCCCACCGGCGCTACGCGCCATGGTCGCCATTGTCCCGTTAAAAATATTTGGTTTTGCACAGTTGGCGCTGCGCGTCCATAATACATTTTCTCGTATTTTTTGGATCATCAGAAGCAGACTTTTACGCAGATTCTGAATATGTAATCAGTTTTTTTCTACTTTAAAAACTGTCTGCATGATGGTTTAAGAAAAAACGCGCAAAAAAAGTTTGATTATTAAAAACTGCAAAAGACTGCTATTAAAAAAAAATAAGTAATTTCATTAATATCACAAAGAACATAACTAACAAATAATTTTGGCAGCTCGTTTTCCGTTTGTACTAACAGAAATTAGTATTAATCGCGTAAATCTTAGGTTACACAATATTCGTTTATGTTACCAAAAAGAAAAAGTATGAAAATGAGCTACAACGATTAATACTCATATACAGAATAAATATATGAATAGCCAGTTACATCTGAGATCCTCAAAATATTAATTAGCAACACTATTACCTCTTAGTGAACATATCTTGCTGTGCTTAAATAGTTGTACTTATTATATTAATTAAACAGTGTTTAATACTTTTTACCAATTACTTCTTTTTCTCTTATACATTTTTTGACAAATTGACGGGAGAAAAATACGTTTTCGGCTGCTTCTTCTTTTAGCCAAAGGGGAAAAGTTCCTTTTCTTCACCGCAAGGTAGCGCAGTGTTCTGCCTCAGAGCTCCGTTTGAGACCTGTTTGGGAAATAAGACGTTTTCCGTTCCGATTCCCGACAGGTTTTTAATTCATAACTTTTTTAATTTTGGTCCCACGGTCTCGAAAATGCCCGAAATGACTTTCCCGGAATTTTTCGAATCGAAAGACACCTCTCGCGACTTCCAACTCGCCCGCGTTGCGAACTGTAATCGGCTTCAAGCAGACAGACAGACAGAGGCGCACGGATTTTATTAGTATAGACTAGCGAGCTACGCCCTCTAGCTGGGCCACTTTTTCCAAACGAATCTCGGTATTAAGCAGTATATAATAAGCAAAAAAAATCATTTAATAAGAAAGTCTTGGTGTTCGAATCCTCAAGCACAAAAAAAAGTAAATTAAAGAGCCATGGTCCCGTTAAAAATATGTGATTTCGCATGGTGGGCCACGTGCACTTGAAAAAAAAAAGAGTGTGGATCGGAGCTATGGTCGCTTCGCGCCCATAGTCCCGTTAAAAATATTTGATTTTGCACGGTGGGCACTAAGCGCCCATGAGACATTTTTTCGTATTTTTTAGTTCATCAGAAGCAGATTTTTACGCAGATTCTGAATATGTAATCAGTTTTTTTTTTCTACTTTAAAAACTGTCTGCATGATGGTTTAAGAAAAAACGCGCAAAAAAGGGAGAAAAAGAGGTTTTCGACTGCTTCTTCTTTTAGCCAAAGGGGAAAAGTTCAGGTTCTTCACCGCAAGGTGGCGCAGTGTTCTGCCTCAGAGCTCCGTTTGAGCGCCGTTTGGGATTTGAGACATTTTTCGTTCCGATTCCCAAGGGGTTTTTAATTCATAACTTTTTTAATTTTGGTCCCACGGTCTCGAAAATGCCCGAAATGACTTCCCCGGAATTTTTCCGATCGAAAGACACCTCTCGCGACTTCCAACTCGCCCGCGTTGCGAAGTTTAATCGGCTTCAAGTAGACAGAGGCGCATGGATTTTATTAGTATAGACTAGCGAGCTACGCCCGCTAGCTGGGCCACTTTTTCCAAACGAACCTCGGTATTAAGCAGTATATAATAAGCAAAAAAAATCATTTAATAAGCAAGTCTTGGTTTTCGGACCCTCAAGCACAAAAAAAAAGTAAATTAAAGAGCCATGGTCCCGTTAAAAATATGTGATTTCTCACTGTGGGCCACGTGCACTTGAAAAAAAAGATTGTGGATCGGAGCTATGGTCGCTTCGCGCCCATAGTCCCGTTAAAAATATTTAGTTTTGCACGGTGGGCACTACGCGCCCATAAGACATTTTTTCGTATTTTTTAGTTCATCAGAAGCAGGTTTTTACGCAGATTCTGAATATGTACTCAGTTTTTTCTACTTTAAAAACTGTCTGCATGATGGTTTAAGAAAAAACTCGCAAAAAAAAGTTTCGTTAGTCCTGTTTTATTTCTAAGTTCAATATTTTAGCGAAAACTACGGTAAATATTCTACGGCAAGTCAAAAAAAATGATGCGGAAAAAAACGCAATTAGCGCCGGTAAAAAAAGTGCTTTTCGGCTGTTTCTTCTTTTAGCCAAAGGGGAAAATTTCAGGTTCTTCACCGCAAGATGGCGCAGTGTTCTGCTTCGGAGCTCCGTTTGGAAATTGAGATATTTTCCGTTCCGATTCCCAAGGGGTTTTTAATTCATAACTTTTTTAATTTTGGTCCCACGGTCTCGAAAATGCCCGAAATGACTTCCCCGGAATTTTTCCAATCGAAAGACACCTTTCGCGACTTCCAACTCGCCCGCATTGTGAACTGTAATCGGCATCAAGCAGACAGACAGAGGCGCACGGATTTTATTAGTATAGATAATATCTAAAGCAAAAGTTTGTCGATGAAGAATATGTCGTCATTCAGAAACCAGATAAATTTGTTCCATGAATATAACGTACATTGTTATAGCTGTGTCAGTGATGATGTCATATTCACTAATTTTTATTCCTGCATCTAAATAAAATGAACTTCTATTTATTTAAAAGTCCGTGGTGTGCACAAATGAAAATATTTCTATAAATTGCGGCATTTCTATTTAATTATAATAAATATTTTATGAAACTAAAGAATTTTTAAATAACTGCATAAATCACGCTTTTATTTCGGAAAAGTAAGTGTTTCTGGAGGTGTAAATGATCTCATATTAGAAAAAAAGCACGGAGTAAGAAGCAGGAGGGGAAAGTAGTGTTAAAATTTTGCCATGTGGATTTTTTGACGATAGACGGCGAAACCTCTGCTAGCAGGCTGTCGATCAATGCTTCTGCAATGCTTTTCAATGGGAAAAATGGTCAATTTAAAAAACTAGTCGTTGGAGGCCACCGTAACACTTACCCATCATGGATATACATAACATAATATATTAAAACATAACATATGTAAACAATTTATAAAATGCATTACAATTCCAAAACAAAATATAAACGTATAATTAAGTATTTCTAACATATAATTATGCTCTATTAATGAATTTCTCATGAACCAATCGTCTGAAACGCCAAACAATTCAAGTAGCATTGAATTGCATAAAAGAAACATCCTTATAACTCAAAAAATATTAATCATATTCACTAACGGTTTCTTGCATCGAATTAAGTGTCTCATTTCCAATTGAAAGATATCTTTGAATTGAAATTTGAATGAAATACAGGGTCATGAAAAATCAAAGAATGTGGAAAACAGGATTAGAAATATCTCGACAACTAATAATCCGATTGACTTTGTTTTATGCGCAAAATTTGTGTTATTTTATTGCCTTTTACGTTCACTTCTTAAAATAAAGAAATTCGAAAATTTTTATATACCTTTCATCAGAACGAATTTTTCGAGAGTCCGGAAAAAATAGTTCCGGATAATCGAGGTTACTGATATTAAATAGACTTCGTCCCACACTTACATACTAAGCATATACAAAATTTTAAGTCTCTATCTCAATCTGTTCGGGAGATAGAGCAGTTAAAGACAGACAGACAGACAGACAGACAGACAGACAGACACACAGACACACAGACGGACGGACGGCAAATTTTTTTTTCTAAAAATATGTTTTTCGGAATCTCCAGTGTCCGAAACGTGTAAATCCGTCAAAAAAAATTTTTCGATTTTCAAAACGATTGCAAGACTTACCCTATACTACGTATGATGGGTAAGTAAAAAATTTACGAAAAATCTGAGTTTTTAGAAAGTTGTAGAAATTAAAATCTGGTTAATTGAAGTTTTCTTCACAATATACATATTTTTATAGATATTTGGCGCTTCATTTTCGTATTTAAGCCATTTAAAATACGAGATCATTCTGACAAAAATCAAAGGGCAGGCCATTTAAAAACATTGAATATCGCAGATTAAAATGATTGTTGGAAGTTAGTTGAATATCGCAAAGAAACAGACTTATGATTTTTAGAAATTAAGTACTAATCTAGACACACGGCAGTGTGTCAGCCAAGTTCACAAAGTAAAAGGCGACACACCGGCCGTGGGTTATATTAGCCGAACCATTTCGAGCCACTTTTGACCCCTCAATAACTTCAATTCTATTTGACCTACACACTTCCAATTTTTTGTGTCGCATAAGACCATCTTCTAATTTCCGAATCCTAACTTTTTTTTTTAAATCTTTTACCGTTCACGAGAAATTGACGTCTGAAAATCTCTGTTTTTACCACTGACTCACTGACTCACTCATAGATATGTTTTACTACTTCCAGGTGACTTAGGAAGTTGAAATTTGGTGTGGAGGTAGGTTATTGGATCTATAAATAGGAAAAAATCAGAAATCACCATTAATTAAACATGAATGGTTGGTTAGAGGATAAATTATTGGATTACAATGGAAGTTTATGAGAATTTCACAAAAATAGTGCCAAGTTGGCGTCACTTTTGGCGAGTATCAGGGCTAATCTCTGAAACTACCGAACCGATTTCAAAAGTAATGGTACCAAAATGATGGTATTCGCCCCGGTTCAAACATAGACTATATCTTATGTCTGTGCCACTAACCAAAAGAGGGTTCAGAAGCGAAAAACATTCTAAAAATGTGATTTTTGTTTTACTGAAGGGCCTAGAAGCACAAAATTTGGCATGTTAATTATTTATAAGATATAAATGATCACTAATGACATTTGCTAAAAAATATCAAATTTAAATGGGTGAAAATCCGTGAAGAGCGTTCTAAAAAAGTTCGAAATACCAATTTTAAAACAATCTCAGCAACCAACAAACCGATCTTAAAAGTAATGATATGAAATCAAAATGATAATGACAGTCTTTACTCCAACATAGGATATATCTTATGTCGATTACACTAATCCAAAGGAGGTAAAAGAGCAAAAAACATTCTAAAAATGCGATGTCTGTATATTAAGGGACTGGACTGGAAACATAAAGTTTGGCATTTTAGAGTTTATTAGAATTTCACGTAATATCAGAAATAGTGCTAAGTTGGCGACACTTTTGGCGAGTATCGGCGCTAATCTCTGAAACCACCGAACCGATTTCAAAATTAATGATACCAAAATGATGGTATTCGACCCGGTTCAAACATAGGCTATATTTTATGCTTATACCATTAACCAAAAGAGGGTGAAGAAGCAAAAAACATTCTAAAAATGCAACTTTTGTGTTGCTGAAGGACCTACAACTATAAGATTTGGCATGTTAATTATTTATAAGATATAAATGATCTCTAAGGGTATTTGATAAAGAATACGGAATTCAAAAGGGATGAAAATGTGCGAAAAACGTTCTAAAATTGTTCTAAATTGGGATTTTTAAGCAATTTCAGCAAACAACAAACCGATCTTAAAAGTAATGATATCAAAATGATAGTGATAGTCCTTGCTCCAATATAGGCTATATCTTATGTCGATTCCACTAATCCAAAGGGGGTAAAAGAGCAAAAGGCATTCTAAAAATGCGATGCCTGTATGTTGAGGGCTTAAAAACATAAAACTTGGCATATTCATTAATTATAAGATATAAATGATCACTAAGAACATTTGTTAACAAATACCAAATTTAAAAAGGTTGTAAAAATGCGCGAAAAGCGTTCTAAAAACTTTCTAAATAGCAATATATAAGCAATCTTGGGTAGTTAGCGAACCGATTTAAAGAATAAAAAAGATGCCAAAATGATGGCGACAGTCCTTGCTCTAACAAAATTATTGGAGAAATTACCAGATTACAATGAGAATCTATGGGAATTTGGCAAAATACCAAAAATAGTGCCATGTTAGCATAACGTTTGGTGCGTAATTTTTGTCGTCAATATAGCGATATTTCGCCAAGTTGGCTACAAACGTTTTTGGTCGACGAAATAATCAAGTAGTGCCCAATCACGTAAAAGAAACATCCTTATTAGTGGAATTTAAAGGAACATAAGCATTCCTAATGTTAAATTTTTAAATTTGACTTGAAAAAACAGTGAATAAATGCAGGAAAAAGCTGAAAGATTAATTAATATTAAATAAAACAAATTTAACTAATTTAACCTATTTATTTCAAAACCTACTTATTTGACAAAAAATAATGATATCCTATCAAAAACATGAATGTGAAAGAATGCCAAGTTCGTTAAAGGTTTCTCTCATAAAAGAAGTGAGATCTAACTGCAAACCAAGTTCTTTCGGAGCTCCCTAAATCATAACTCCTGTCATGCATAATATTATTCAATTGCTTAAAATGATTTGTTATGTTACTTGTTATTCAATAGAGCGACTTGTCAAGTTTTCAGCTACGAATTTTAATCTTTGAGTCGGAGTACAATTTAATCAAGAATCTGATTGGCAAAGATCTAGTCAATCGAGTGTTTGAATAAGTATATTGAAGTTAAGGTACTGATAAGTTAAGGAAGGGATCATCTTTAATTTCTGATCAACTAAATAGAAAAAATTGAATTAGAGAAAACTTGCTAAGTCGCTTAATTGAATAACAAGTAACATAACAAATCATTTTAAGCAATTGAATAATATTATGCATGACAGGAGTTATGATTTAAGGAGCTCCGAAAGAACTTGGTTTGCAGTTAGATCTCACTTCTTTTATTAGCGAAACATTTAAAGAACTTGGCATTCTTTCACATTCATGTTTTTGATAGGATCAAATATTTTGGAGTAAATTTTAATTTCGAGTATATTTTCTATAACCTTAGACCATTTTAATAATCCATAGCTTTGGATATTTATGCAATTAATGCATGTAGAATTAAAGCTAATTGTTATTTTAAATATTTGGAGCAACTGCTTATTCATATTATGGATGTCTTGTGTGTCACCCCCACTCTGCTCCCCCCAGGGGGGGCACATTTTTAATTTCTTTACAAAACCAGTCGTGTGACACATCATTTCAAAGGTCTGCAACTGCTTATTCATATTATGGATGTCTTGTGTTTCACCCTCCCAACTCTGCCCCCCCGGGGGGCACATTTTTAATTTCTTTACAACACCAGTCAAGTGACACGTCATTTCAAAGGTCTGCAACTGCTTATTCATATTATGGATGTCTTGTGTGTCACCCCCCCCCCACACTCTGCCCCCCAGGGGAGGGCACATTTTTAATTTCTTTACAACACCAGTCGTGTGACACATCATTTCCAAGGTCTGCAACTGCTTATTCATATTATGGATGTCTTGTGTGTCACCCCCCACTCTGCCCCCCTGGGGGGCACATTTTTAATTTCTTTACAACACCAGTTGTGTGACACATCATTTCACAGGTCTGCAACTGCTTATTCATATTATGGATGTCTTGTGTGTCACCCCCCCACTCTGCCCCTCCCAGGGGAGGGCACATTTTTAATTACTTTACAAAACAAGTTGTGCGACACATCATTTCAAAGGTCTGCAACTGCTTATTCATATTATGGATGTCTTGTATGTCACCCCCCCACTCTGCCCCCCAGGGGAGGGCACATTTTTAATTTCTTTAGAATACCAGTCGTGTGACACATCATTTCACAGGTCTGCAACTGCTTATTCATATTATGGATGTCTTGTGTGTCACCCCCACTTTGCCCCCCCAGGGATCGGGCACATTTTTAATTTCTTTGCAACACCAGTCGTGTGACACATCATTTCCAAGGTCTGCAACTGCTTATTCATATTATGGATGTCTTGTGTGTCACCCCCCACTCTGCCCCCCCGGGGGCACATTTTTAATTTCTTTACAACACCAGTCGTGTGACACATCATTTCAAAGGTCTGCAACTGCTTATTCATATTATGGATGTCTTGTGTGTCACCCCCCAGGGGGACACATTTATGCTATTATGTAGCTTTTATCGCGGTCTTTGAGCGCGGCGACCGAATCTAGAAATTCCGTAATAAAGAAAAAAACCCTAACACTCCGACTAAAGTCGTTTCATTTCGGCAGACTTCTCATTTATTTAATAAAAGAAAAAAATTGTTTCCTTGTCGGTCATCACGCTCAAAAATTGTAACTTGAATTAATATCAAAGACAAAAAAAAAAAAAAAAAAAAAAAAAAAAAAAAACTGCATAAATAAAAAATAAATACAAGATGAATGTAGATTCTACCATTGCAGAATTCAGTTTCGCCTCCGATTAGAAGAAAAAAATCGATAGAAGTTTTTTAGAAGGGCGACCCTGTTTAGATTGCAATGAACTAACTTCATTTTTCTTGTGTTTATCAATATAATAGCAAACAGAACGGCGTGAAATATCCAACTGAATAGCAATTTCTCTCTAAGACATTGGAATTGCGGAATAATAAAGAGATACAATTTGACGTGCTACTTCTTCATTGAATAGATTCATCAAAAACGGATTTTTTTCTTTAGTTTAAACGCTTTTTTATAGACTCTGAGTAAAAGGAAATGCAATTTAACAATAAAACGAATGGAATCCCATCGAATTCGACGAATGAAATGTTTAAAAGACCCGATCGATTTGGTTTTAAAAAAAAGCAAAAGTAATTACATTATTGAATCAATATATAATAAATATACTTACAAAGTAAATGTCAAATTTGCCAGTTACAATTTTGCATGCAAATATTCGCACAAGTACAGTTAAAATTGTAATATGAGTGCCGGCGAAATTCAGAAATTTTATTTTATATGCACTCACAGAAAAATAGCTTTATTAAAAAAAAAAAAAAAAAAAAAAAAAAAAAAAAAAAAAAGTAATATCGGGTACTACTAGGTTATCCCATCGACCAAAAAATTATCGCCAAACTATAACATTAAATGCCAATAATGGATGATCGTGAATGTCACATTCAATGACATTAAATACCATTCATGTGTTTAAAATGTCATTAAGTGATTTTTATTTCGACTTTTTATTAATATTTTTATTAATATTCTACTGATTATTTACTTTTTCGTTATTTAAAATCAAAATTATGTCAATATGTATAATTTGGCTATTAATTTGGCGAAATTGGTCGACGGGATAACAGAGTAGTACCTAATATCGTTTTGAGTAAAAATACGATGTTTTAAATAGTGACGTCATTTTCTCTTCAAATGTTCTTTAAAAGTTACTGTTTATGAAAAAGGCATCATAATAATATTGTAATTCCCATTTATCTGGTTGCTGAATGACATAATTTTCCTCTTTTGAAATTTCTCTTATTTTGATTTAGACATTAATTTTTATCTTATACTATTTTCTGTCATTTTATTTACATTATTAATATTATTTCTCAGTAAATATAAACTCAATTAGTGCTATTATTTCTCAGTAAATATAAACTCAATTAGTGCATAATTATACGCAATCATTTTAGAAAATAAATTTTTATTATCGAGAGAAAAGCTAAACTGTGTTGCCACCATTTTGGAGAAATGTCATGAAAAAGCTTTTAAAATTAAAAATAAAATATAAAAATGGAAATAAATTAAAAAATAACTAAAATGGGCACAACTACAAATAAATAGCTTTCATTAAAAAAAATAATTATCAAAATCGGTTGACTAGAAAATTCAGGGCTGATGACACGACATTTTTAGCTTGTCTGAAAGAAATAGCCTCGGAGGCTAATATAATTATAATTGCATAAGTTGATAAAAATGCTATGCAATAGCTTTACCGCGGCAGTCCCCGAGTACCACACGTATTTTTTTTTATTAAAATCTGTGCGTTAGTTCTTGGAATACAGCTGTTGTGTAAATCTTAAAAAATGCAATATAGCAGCGACACATATTAGGCAATTTACACCAAAAACTAATCATCATCAATTTATATCAGGGACTACCTAAATATAAATTTTCATTAAAATCCGTGCGTAGTTCTTGAGATACAGCTGTTGCGTAAATTGTAAAAAATGTAGCATAACAGCGCCACCTGTTGAGTGATTTACACCAAAAACTGATCAGCATTAATTTATATCAGGGACTACCTAAAACTAAATTTTTATTAGAATCCGTGCGCTAGTTCTTGAGATTCAGCTGTTGCGTAAATCATAAAAAATGAAGCATAGCAGTGACACCTGTTGAGCGATTTACGCCAAAAACTAATCAGCAATAATTTATATCAGGGTCTTACCTAAATATCAATTTTATTAAATTCCGTGAATTTTTTCTTGAGATAGGGAACCCACAAAATGTCTGTCACAGACAGATATTTTATAAAAGCATGTTTTGTGGAATCTCTGACCCTTAAAACGTGTACAATCCGTCGAAAACCAGAATTCTAAAATTTATACGAATCCAATACTTTCTTCTTGTAGAGATTGAAGGAAAAAAATTGGTGCTGGTAGAAAAAATTTGATGCTGCTCCCTCAATCTCCTCGGACGGGGCGATCCCCGCCCCCACTTGCCTATCACATGGGCCTGAATGTCCGGATAGAAAAGATGGGGATTTAAAAGCAAAAATTACTGAATGAGCTAAGAACAATTTTGATTAATAGATTTATTTTTACTGCACAGTCACAAATAAAAGATAGAAGCAAAGTTAAAAAAATATATATAAATACGTGTGGCACTCCGGGAACTGCCGCGGTAAAGCTATTGCATAACATTTTTTATCAACTTATGCAACTATAATTATTTATTTACTTGTTATTTATGCAGTTTTTTTTTATATTAATTCCAGTTTTTTCTTTTTCTTTGATATTAATTTACTATTATTTATACTTTATAATATTTATTTTACCATTATTATCCTTATTTAATATTACACTTTTTGAGCGTAATGACCGATAAGAAAACAATTTTTTTTTCTATTAATGAATTAATGAGAAGTCTACCGAAGTGCTGAAATTTGCCGAAATGAAATGAAGTTAGCCGGAGTGTTAGATTTTTTTCTCATTACGGTAATTCTAAATTCGGTCGCCGCGCTCAAAGCCCACGATAAAAGCTATGCAACAGCTTAAATGTGCCCCTTTTGGGGGGATGTAACACAAGACATGCATAATATGAATAAACAGTTGCAGACCTTTCAAATGATGTGTCACACGACTGGTGTTGTAAAGAAATTAAAAATGTGCCCCCCTTAGGGGGGCACATTTTTAATTTCTTTCACACAAGGGGGGACACACAAGACATCCATAATATGAATAAGCGGTTGCAGACCTTTGAAATGATGTGTCACACGATTGGTGTTGTAAAGAAATAAAAAATGTGCCCCAACCCCCCTGGGGGGACAAAGTGGGGGGTGACACACAAGACATCCATAATATGAATAAGCAGTTGCAGACCTTTCAAATGATGTGTCACACGACTGGCGTTGTAAAGAAATTAAAAATGTGCCCCCCTGGGGGGGCAGAGTGGGAGGGACACACAAGACATCTATAATATGAATAAGCAGTTGCAGACCTTTGAAATGATGTGTCACACGACTGGTGTTGTAAAGAAATTAAAAATGTGCCCCCCCTGGGGGGGTTCAGATTGGGGGGGGTGACATACAAGACATCTATAACATGAATAAGCAGTTGCTCCAAATAATTAAAATAAAAATTAGCTTTAATTCTTCATGCATTTATTGCATAAATATCCAAAGCTATGGAATATTAAAATAGTCTAAGGTTATAAAAACTATACGCGAAATTAAAATTTACTCCAAAATATTTGATTAATACTTAATTTCTAAAAATCATAAGTCTGTTTCTTTGCGATATTCAACTAATTTACAACAGTCATGTTAATCCGCGATATTCAATGTTTTTAAATGGCCTGCCCTTTAATTTTTGTCAGAATGATCTCGTATTTTAAAGGGCTTAAAAACAAAAATGAAGCGCCAAATACCTATAAAAAAAATATGTATGTTGTGAAGAAAACTACAATTAACCAGATTTTCATTTTTACAACTTTCTAAAAATTCAGATTTTTCGTAAAAAAAAAATTAAAAATGACCATTTTTTCCATTGAAAAGAATTGCAGTAGCTAAAAAAACAGCCTATTACCTATCACAGCCCCCTCATTATTTACCAAAATTTCACTTTGTATTTTCGAAGAGTCATGCGCATTAAGTTTCCCCTCCTGTGTCTTACTCCGTGAAAAAAAGAATAAAACCTGTGATATGCCGGTATTACGATATCTATTTTACATAATATCAAAAATTAATTAAAATTGTTTTGTTCTATTAAGTTATTATTTAAAATAAATATAAATAAAATAATTTCTGCATAACAGCAACAAACACAAACATTTTATTCTTTTTAATAACAAAAATATCGTTCGTCTTTTCGTTACCATAGCAATAAAATTAATTTTGACAAGTTCATGGAGGCTATAAACCAATAAATAAATTAAATTAATTGCAAGTGCTGTAAATGTGTAGTGGGTTGGTTATGGAATTTAGTAACTCTCTGTGTCTATTATAATTAAAATGTTTTATTGATATTATAATTATTGTACAATTGCCAAGCGATATTTAAACGGAGAAAAAAATAAACTATGCAGATACTTTTCAATTCGTCTTCTGAGGTATTATATGAACTTCCTAAATAATTTGGCATTTAAATAATGTTTAAGGCTTAGAAACCGCATTAAAAAAGATTTGTAGCTGAAGTTAAGTCCAGTAAAATAATTTATGAGTTGTTTTCCTTATTTTTTGTTTTTTTTTAGAAGTTTGTGTATTTTCATCGTGAAAAGTTATGTTATCCCTATTTTAAGAGGTGACAATTGTTTATTTCGCTCAGTGTCTTATTGTTTATATAAGACTAATATATATCATTATATTCTTTTCCGTTGAATTTTGACGGGTGCAGCTAGTAACATATAAAAATTTCATAGCAATCACAGAATATTTACGGTAGTTAGAGCGCGGACAGACGACCATATGGCCAGACGAACAGACGGCCAGACAAACCGAATGCATAAACACTTTTCAACTTTGTTGGAAAGTGTTAAAAACAATTATCTGTTATTTTTTGTAGGGTGGCCCATTACTGGAACGCAAGGTTTCCATCTCTCAACCAAAGGACGTCCATTACTGGGCTTTTGGGTGTTTAGCCGTATTTCTATTATTTAAAATTAAATTTTTATTTCTATTTGGAAATGTAACTATGGGTTTAGTTAAATATTGTTGCAAGATTAATATAATATGAAAAAAATTGGAACATAATACTTATTAATAAAAAATTATTTTTTAAAGAAATTCCTTAAGGGGGTACATTACTGGTACATTTACCCTATACTTATTGCATGATTTAAACGAGTCATTTCAGGATTTATGAAAATCGGATGTATAGTTCAATTACAGGGACAATCAAAAGTATTCCTGTACATTACGGTCAATGGGAAAAAAGTTTCAAATATATTTTAATGGTGTTGCTCTCTTTCGAACCTAATAAAATTGATATGCATCTATGAAGTATCTATATTATAAAGGCCAAACGTATCTGCGCGTAACGCATACGTCATTTTGCGAATGGCAACACTTTCCCCGGCAATTTCAGTTTTGCAATTTACGCTAGTACAAAATTTTACACTTCTATACATAGCACATTTTGAATTTTTACACCGTCGGATAGAGAAAAAAATGTTCTTTTAAATGCAATTTGTTTGAAAGCTGTATCTCAATTTCTTTTTGAGACATTATTTTTTTATAGTTTTTAGTATCCATTTTGTAATTGTGGCAACAGAATCATTCCATTTTCTCTTAAAGTTGAAAAAAAAGAAAAAATAGAGAAATTAAAATGCGTATACTATTTTTAAAGTATCGTTTAGTATAAAATCCGGTGAATTTCGGTTTTATTTCGTTTAATAATTTAGATAAATGAGTTTTATAGCATTTTGTTAATTTTAGCTTAATATAATATTTGTTTGTATATTAGATTGACCAATTTAAGATGCATTTTTTATTGTAACTAATTTTGTAGGTTTATTATAAACCAATGAAACAGTTCTTTTTTAAAGATTTTCTTTCGCCGAATTTCGACGGGTTCCACCACGTGTATAGTAATATACATTTTGACAATCTGTGGTGCAAAAAATATTTGTTATTCATTTACAGGGCCACACAAAATTATTCCATTACATAATGATATAAGGAAAACATTTCTTGAGGCGCGTTTTAATTGTATTTTAGTTAACATTAAAAATAAATTTATATACTTTACTGAGGATTACTACAAGATTTTTTTCTGAATAATAGACAGCAGATAGCATCTACACGGACACACGAAAGATGTCAATTACTATACTGTACCAAAAAAACTGTATACTATTACAAGATCTGAATATTTTTAAAACTTCGTTATAGTACGAACGCACCTCATTTTCTATGCTTGACGTACAATTTCCTTCTTGTTGAACTTTTACAATGGTTCATCAATTTTCATGGATAGAATACAATCCAAAATCGTAAAGAAAGAAAACACTGCTGTTTTTATAAAAATTATTAATAAATAGGTTCGTTTGTAATTACATAAATATGCAACGTGTATAATCGCTGAATCGTCTGGTCCGTCCTGTTATCTGTCTGTCCGTCTATCCATTCATAACAGCGTAAAGCTAACTTACCGAGCGGTTAGAAATTTAATATTTATAAACATTGTATAATTTTGTCGATTCATTTAAAATTCTATGAAAATCGAATCAAAAAACATAAAAATATATTAATAGAAGGTTCCTTCATTCTATTAAATGCATAATTAATTTAAAGATTTTCCATTATAAATAATGATGCTAGGTTGCCATGATAATATTTGGTACTACTTGGTTATCCCGTCGACCAAAAATTGATCGCCAAACTATAAGATTAAATGCCGATAACGGATGATCGTGAATGTCACATCCAATAGTATTAAATACGATAAACTTGTTTAAAACGTCATTGAATAATTTTTATTTCAACCTTTTTATTTGTATTTTTATTAATATTCTACTAATTATCTGATTTTTCGTTATTTCAAATAAAAATTACATCAATATGTCTAATTTGGCTCTTAGTTTGGAGGTTTGTAGAAATTGGCGAAGTTAGTAGACGGGATAACCAATTAGTTACCAATTATTTTATTAAATCTTATCATACGTAAATGATAAAATGATATCTCGAGATAGATAATGATTCTAGGTTGCCATGGTGATTACGACATTTTTAAGATGGAGTCATATTACTTCCGCATTACTGATATTTTTTAATATAATTTTATTTAATTATGTAGTCATGCATTTTTTATAAGAGTGAAACAGCTAATGCACTAATGTCTAAACGTTTATAAACGATTTATCGTACAAACGCACTTTATTTGTCATATTTCATGTACAGTTTCAAACTTGATTATTTATTATTAATATTTATTTATTTTTAACAAATTAATAGTTTTGTTTAGAATATTATTATATTTTAATGATCCCTTCGATAAAAAATGTTCATAAGGACGTACATTTATTATTCACTTTAGCATACATTTATTGTTCATTAAAAGCATTTCCAGGAAGTAAGTACATCGGGCTAAACTGTCAATCTAGCGATCATATCGCACCCTTGCTACAAAAATGTCAAAACTCAAAATTTGGATTTTTTGAGTTATGACTGACATTTTACGTTGATAGTGCTCTACCAATCATTTAAAGTACAAGATAGTGCAGTTAAAATCTAGGAACCAAATAGCAGTTTTGTTTGTTGAACGGCGATTGAGCCTACCAGCCTAAGACAGTTATTTGCATGTTTTTTGAGCTATGACACTTTCGACATTTATGTAGCAAGAGTGTGATGTAGTGCCTATTTTTTCAGAACATTTTTGCTCGACTTCTATTTTTTTAGAATAAACATTATATATGTGACCCACAATTTTTTTTTTTTTTTTGCTGTTATTTGTTTGTGAAAAATAAAATGCAATGTAGCCTGCATGATGTATCTTTCCGATATTCATTAGGAATTTTCTCTCCATGCAAAAGCAATAATTGGTAGGTTTTTTTTTAATTTTCGATTGATAATGTTGCTTATTTTGCATTTAACAATATTTGTATCATGCATGTCAAATGGCAGAATAAAAATATTTTTCTATTTAAAAGTGCAAAAACTTACCCTTCAATCCACAGCTTGCTTACATGGGCCATTTTGAGGAACGAATGTGAAAGCATCAGACGATAATTTTAATTTGTTGCCATTTTTCTGGAACAATATTTCCAATTTTGAAATGCTTCATAGAAACCACTTTAAAGGTGCTATTATACGTGTCGTGCTGCAGGCGTCAAATTGCAGGCGTCTCCATGTTATCCTATGGGACCAGGAGAGTCGCTTGGTAGCGCGCGATTCTCTTTTGTCGGAGCGTCTTTGACGCGTGAAACGAGGCGAGTCGCCGGCAACAGCCAATCAAATGCTTGGAAATCCAAATGATGGTAAAGACTCTTCTCGAACAGCCAATGAAATGCTAAGAACACGAAAAAAAAAAAAAACGCAGGCGATTTTTGTCGCTTGCATCGCCTGCGTTTTTTCGTTTTCTTAGCATTTCATTCGCTGTTCGAGAAGAGTCTTTACCATCATTTGGATTTCCAAGCACTTGATTGGCTCTTACAGGCGAGTCGCTTCGTTCCAGCCGTCAAAGACGCTCCGACGCAAGAGAATCGCGCGCTAACCAAGCGACTCCTCTGGTCCCATAGGATTACATGGAGACGCCTGCAGCAGCGCACGTGTAATAGCACCTTAATAGCACCTTAAACATCTGCAAACATTCTCTGTAATTACAAATCTCTCGCATTTATTGTTGCTTTTGTTGTTGTTATTGTTGTTTAAAAATCAATTTTTATTTAATAAATGAAATAAAATGAGTACCTTTTTTCATTTATAATATTTTTTTAATATTCGTTAAAAAAAAAAAAAAAAAAAAAAAAAAAAAAAAAAATGGAAATGTTTTTGTTTGTGAAGTTATATTAATCCAACTGAAATCTAGAATTTCCTTAATATCTTATAAATAATAGAGGCAATTACGAGAAACTTTGGATAGAATAACGTCACTTCTTTGAAATATCATAACATCAAGGTAAATGTTGGGATAGCACAGAAATTTGTCAGTTATACAGGATGCATAGAAAATTCCATTTAACCTGAAAATGCTTGCGAACGAAGAGAAATACAATTATGAAAGTGAGGTAACAGTATAGTAAAGTGACTACGCCCGAACAAATGTAAGCAACAGCAGCGCCCCTAGTGGCGTTATTTGGAAGCTAACCATTGCAAATCGAAAAACAAAGGAGATAGAGCAAAATTTCGAATTAGAAAGATTTAGAGACCATTTAATTAGTTCGAAACGACATTTGAATAAGATAAATCGTTTCCTGTATACCCCAAAATGGCCGAAATCGATGTACGTTATTTTTTGTAAGCTTTTGAAAGAAAAAGTCAGAAGTATGGAAAAATACGCACAATTTACTGCATAAATACATACTTATATGAATACATTTCGTTAATATCGTACAAAAAACACGATTTTTTTTAAAAATAAAAGCGCTCACACATCCGTATTAAAATTATCGTCTGCCATCGAAAAGTTAATGCTATGAGATTATGCTGTTTGTATCAAGCGAGCGATAACACCTTTTAAATTAAAATTTTAAATGCATTACAAAATAAAGTTTTACAGACATTTCAGTACAATACAATACCGCCATTTGCATCTGCGCACTGCTACATTTCCGAAATTCTTTATGAATATGCAAAGAAGAATCGTCTCGCAATAGACGACCATTTATCTCAATCGTGTGAACCAAATGTCATTCCGTACTGATTAATTGATGCTTTAACACTTTCTAACTGAAAATTTTGCTCTATCTCTTTTCTTTTTCGATTTGCAGTGGTTATTTTCGAAATTCTTTTTTTGGAAGCGCTTCTGTCGTTTGTATTTGGTCGAGCATAGTCGCTTTACTATATAGTTACCTCACTTGTATACCAGTAGCTCTCTCCGTTCTCAAATATTTTTAGGTTAAAGGGACTTTGCTATGCACCCTGTATAATGTCAGACATCCAAATTTTCAACCGCTTAGCTTCCTATTGCTTGATTATATATAATAACCATCTCATAGGTGTCTGTCTGCCATTTTTTTTCTTTCAAGTTATATAAACAAGTTTTGAGTAAGAAAAATAATGTAGTAAAATGTTTCTTGTTTATATATCATAAATATTTAATTTTATTTATTATGTAAAAATCACGGTCTAAAATATGTTTATTTGATTTTTTAAAAAGCAAAGCTTTATCAACTATGTGTCGTTCTGTTTTTTTTTTTTTTTTTTTTTTTTTTTTTTTTTTTTTTTTTTAAAGAAAGTGGACTGTGATTTTGATTTTCTATTTAAATGTTTGTCTTGAAATACATTATCACCTTTAACGTTTTCCCCATAACTTCATTAGTACCCTGATAGTTAAAAATCAAGGAATCATGAAAAAAAACCTAAATAAAAATTTTAGTTGTTTTATTTGTATGTTATACTGTAGAAAAAAAAAAAAAAAAAACCTATAAAGTTATTAATATTAAACTTTTTTTAGGAAACTGGGATTCCTAAAAAATTTTATGTCACTGTAACAGTAAAAAACATGTAAAAGAATCAGTTATATGAGTTTTTGCGGTTACCGTTGCATGTAAAGTTCTACGAATCCCAGTTTCCAAGAAAAAGCATAATAAATTTACAGATCTTTTTACAATATATATGGATTTGGGATTTAATAGCAACGTTCATACGAAAAGTATCAACTCAATGAAATGTAACGGTCACGGGATGTGTTAAATACATCAACGAATATTCGTTTACGATACACATATTAAAAAAAAAAAAAAAGTACATGTGGCACTCGGGGACTGCCGCGGTAAAGCTATTGCATAGCATTTTTTATCGACTTATGCAATTATAATTATTTATTTATTTTTTAATTATGCACTTTTTTTTTTTTTTTTTTTTTTTTTTTTTGTCTTTGATATTAATTCAAGTTACACTTTTTGAGCGTGATGACCGATAGCAATTTTTTTTTCTTTTATAGAATAAATGACAAGTTAATATCGTTTAAAATATTCTTATTATCTTACAATACATGTAGGTTAATCAGGAATTTTTATCATTGAAACTATACGTTTATGGTAGCTGAAATAAAAAACATAAGTTTGAGACTTGATATTCTCAAAATATCTGAAAAATACCGCGTCAATATCAGCCGAAGTCTACCGATTGATACCGTGCCGAAGTCTGCCAAACTGAAGCGACGTAGCCGGAGTGTTAGGTTTTTTTCTCGTTACGGAATTTCTGGATTCTTTCTCCGCCCTCAAAGCCCGTGATAAAAGCTATGCAATACCTTATAAATTACCGAACAAAATTTGGCCGCGCTACGAAAATTAGATCGCAAGTTATAAGCATTTAAAATTTTCCGAACCTCACCGTGGAAATCTCCTGTCACCAACAATTAACACTGTCTCATAATAAATTACCAAAAAAATTTGGCCTCGCGACGAAAATTGATCGCGAGCTATAAACATTTTAAAATTTTCGAACCTCACCGTGTTGAGGTCTCCTGTCACCAAAAATTAACACTCTCTCATAATAAATTACCAAACAAAATTTGGCCACGATACGAAAATTAGATTGCGAGTTATAAGCATTTTAAATTTTTCGACCCTCACCGTGGGGGGGGGGGGTCTCCTATCACCAAAAATTAAAATTGTCTCATAATAAATTACCAAACAAAATATGGCCGCGCTACGAAAGTTAGACCGCGAGTTATAAGCATTTTAAAATTTTCGACCCTCACCATGGGGGGGGAGGCTCCTATCACCAAAAATTAACACTGTCTCATTATAAATTACCAAACAAAATTTGGCCGCGCTACGAAAATTAGATCGCGAGTTATAACCTTTTTAAGTTTTTCGACCCTCACCATGGGGGGGGGGGGAGGCTCCTGTCACCAAAAATTAACACTTTCTCATAATAAATTACCAAACAAAATTTGGCCGCGCTACGAAAATTAGATCGCGAGTTATAACCTTTTTAAGTTTTTCGACCCTCAACGTGGGGTGGTCACCTGTCACCAAAAGTAACACTGTCTCATAATAAATTACCAAACAAAATTTGGCCGCGCTACGAAAATTAGATCGCGAGTTATAAGCATTTTAAGTTTTTCGACCCTCACCATGGGGGATCTCCTATCACCAAAAGTAACACTGTCTCATAATAAATTACCAAACAAAATTTGGCCGCGCTACGAAAATTAGATCGAGAGTTATAAGCATTTTAAATTTTTCGATCCTCAACATGTGGGGTCTCCTGTCACCAAAAATTCACACTGTCTCATAATAAATTACCAAAATAAATTTGGCTGCGCTACGAAAATTAGATCGAGAGTATAAGCATTTTAAGTTTTTCGACCCTCACCATGGGGGATCTCCTATCACCAAAAGTAACACTGTCTCATAATAAATTACCAAACAAAATTTGGCCGCGCTGCGAAAATTAGATCGCGAGTTATAAGTATTTTAATTTTTTCGATCCTCACCATTGGACGGGTCTCCAATCACCAAAAGGTACATTATCCTACCTTGTTTTATCTTAAGACGATTCTTTTCTATACACATTCTATAAGGAATTTTTATTATTGAAACTATAGATTTATAGTATCTGAAATAAGAAATATATATGTTTGAGACTTGATATCCTCTAAATATCTGAAAAATACCGCGTCAATGTCTGCCGAAGTCTACCGAAGGTTACCATGCCGAAGTCTGCCGAATAGAAACGACGTTAGCCGAGTGTTAGGTTTTTTCGTTACGGATGTGTTAGGATTTTTCGCGTTACGGAATTTTTGGATTCGGTCGCCGCGCTCAAAGCCCGTGATAAAAGCTATGCAACAGCTTAAAAAAAAATCTGTTAAGTTGCTGAAATTTTTCTAGTAAATTTGTATTCCAAGAATTTTTCATGTAACGATAACAGCAAAATTTCAGTTATATGAATTTTTGTGCTTACCGTTACATGTAAAGTTCTACGAATCCCAGTTTCCAGGAAAAAGCTTAATAACTTTACAGATCTTTTTACAGTGTATATGGATTTGGGATTTAATAGCAACGTTCATACGAAAAGTATCAACTCAATGAAATGTAACGGTCACGGAATGTGTTAAATGCATCAACGAATATTCGTTTGCGATACACACTGTAAAAAAAATAAAAAAAAAAATCTGTTAAGTTGCTAAAATTTTTCTAGTAAATTTGTATTCCAAGAATTTTTCATGTAACGATAAGAGCAAAATTTCAGTTATATGAATTTTTGTGGTTACCGTTACATGTAAAGTTCTACGAATCCCAGTTTCCAAGAAAAAGCATAATAAATTTACAGATCTTTTTACAATATATATGGATTTGGGATTTAATAGCAACGTTCATACGAAAAGTATCAACTCAATGAAATGTAACGGTCACGGGATGTGTTAAATACATCAACGAATATTCGTTTACGATACACATATTAAAAAAAAAAAAAAAGTACATGTGGCACTCGGGGACTGCCGCGGTAAAGCTATTGCATAGCATTTTTTATCGACTTATGCAATTATAATTATTTATTTATTTTTTAATTATGCACTTTTTTTTTTTTTTTTTTTTTTTTTTTTGTCTTTGATATTAATTCAAGTTACACTTTTTGAGCGTGATGACCGATAGCAATTTTTTTTTCTTTTATAGAATAAATGACAAGTTAATATCGTTTAAAATATTCTTATTATCTTACAATACATGTAGGTTAATCAGGAATTTTTATCATTGAAACTATACGTTTATGGTAGCTGAAATAAAAAACATAAGTTTGAGACTTGATATTCTCAAAATATCTGAAAAATACCGCGTCAATATCAGCCGAAGTCTACCGATTGATACCGTGCCGAAGTCTGCCAAACTGAAGCGACGTAGCCGGAGTGTTAGGTTTTTTTCTCGTTACGGAATTTCTGGATTCTTTCTCCGCCCTCAAAGCCCGTGATAAAAGCTATGCAATACCTTATAAATTACCGAACAAAATTTGGCCGCGCTACGAAAATTAGATCGCAAGTTATAAGCATTTAAAATTTTCCGAACCTCACCGTGGAAATCTCCTGTCACCAACAATTAACACTGTCTCATAATAAATTACCAAAAAAATTTGGCCTCGCGACGAAAATTGATCGCGAGCTATAAACATTTTAAAATTTTCGAACCTCACCGTGTTGAGGTCTCCTGTCACCAAAAATTAACACTCTCTCATAATAAATTACCAAACAAAATTTGGCCACGATACGAAAATTAGATTGCGAGTTATAAGCATTTTAAATTTTTCGACCCTCACCGTGGGGGGGGGGGGGGGTCTCCTATCACCAAAAATTAAAATTGTCTCATAATAAATTACCAAACAAAATATGGCCGCGCTACGAAAGTTAGACCGCGAGTTATAAGCATTTTAAAATTTTCGACCCTCACCATGGGGGGGGGGAGGCTCCTGTCACCAAAAATTAACACTGTCTCATTATAAATTACCAAACAAAATTTGGCCGCGCTACGAAAATTAGATCGCGAGTTATAACCTTTTTAAGTTTTTCGACCCTCACCATGGGGGGGGGGGAGGCTCCTGTCACCAAAAATTAACACTTTCTCATAATAAATTACCAAACAAAATTTGGCCGCGCTACGAAAATTAGATCGCGAGTTATAACCTTTTTAAGTTTTTCGACCCTCAACGTGGGGTGGTCACCTGTCACCAAAAGTAACACTGTCTCATAATAAATTACCAAACAAAATTTGGCCGCGCTACGAAAATTAGATCGCGAGTTATAAGCATTTTAAGTTTTTCGACCCTCACCATGGGGGATCTCCTATCACCAAAAGTAACACTGTCTCATAATAAATTACCAAACAAAATTTGGCCGCGCTACGAAAATTAGATCGAGAGTTATAAGCATTTTAAATTTTTCGATCCTCAACATGTGGGGTCTCCTGTCACCAAAAATTCACACTGTCTCATAATAAATTACCAAAATAAATTTGGCTGCGCTACGAAAATTAGATCGAGAGTATAAGCATTTTAAGTTTTTCGACCCTCACCATGGGGGATCTCCTATCACCAAAAGTAACACTGTCTCATAATAAATTACCAAACAAAATTTGGCCGCGCTGCGAAAATTAGATCGCGAGTTATAAGTATTTTAATTTTTTCGATCCTCACCATTGGACGGGTCTCCAATCACCAAAAGGTACATTATCCTACCTTGTTTTATCTTAAGACGATTCTTTTCTATACACATTCTATAAGGAATTTTTATTATTGAAACTATAGATTTATAGTATCTGAAATAAGAAATATATATGTTTGAGACTTGATATCCTCTAAATATCTGAAAAATACCGCGTCAATGTCTGCCGAAGTCTACCGAAGGTTACCATGCCGAAGTCTGCCGAATAGAAACGACGTTAGCCGAGTGTTAGGTTTTTTCGTTACGGATGTGTTAGGATTTTTCGCGTTACGGAATTTTTGGATTCGGTCGCCGCGCTCAAAGCCCGTGATAAAAGCTATGCAACAGCTTAAAAAAAAATCTGTTAAGTTGCTGAAATTTTTCTAGTAAATTTGTATTCCAAGAATTTTTCATGTAACGATAACAGCAAAATTTCAGTTATATGAATTTTTGTGCTTACCGTTACATGTAAAGTTCTACGAATCCCAGTTTCCAGGAAAAAGCTTAATAACTTTACGATCTTTTTACAGTGTATATGGATTTGGGATTTAATAGCAACGTTCATACGAAAAGTATCAACTCAATGAAATGTAACGGTCACGGAATGTGTTAAATGCATCAACGAATATTCGTTTGCGATACACACTGTAAAAAAAATAAAAAAAAAAATCTGTTAAGTTGCTAAAATTTTTCTAGTAAATTTGTATTCCAAGAATTTTTCATGTAACGATAAGAGCAAAATTTCAGTTATATGAATTTTTGTGGTTACCGTTACATGTAAAGTTCTACGAATCCCAATTTCCAAGAAAAAGCTTAATAATAACTTTACAAATCTTTTTACAGTGTATATGGATTTGGGATTTAATAGCAACGTTCATACGAAAAGCATCAACTCAATGAAATGTAACGGTCACGGGATGTGTTAAATGCATCAACGAATATTCGTTTGCGATACACACTGTAAAAAAAATAAAAAAAAAATCTGTTAAGTTGCTGAAATTTTTCTAGTAAATTTGTATTCCAAAAATTTTTCATATAACGATAACAGCAAAATTTCAGTTATATGAATTTTTGTGGTTACCGTTACATGTAAAGTTTTACGAATCTCAGTTTCCAAGAAAAAGCTTAATAACTTTACAGATCTTTTTACAGTGTATATGGATTTGGGATTTAATAGCAACGTTCATACGAAAAGAATCAACTCAATGAAATGTAATGGTCACGGGATGTGTTAAATTTATCAACGAATATTCGTTTGCGATACACACTGTAAAAAAAAAAAAAAAAAAAAAAAAAAAAAAAAAAAAAAAAAAAAACTGTTAAGTTGCTAACATTTTTCTAGTAAAAATCTATTCCAAGAACTTTTCATGCAACGATAACAGCAAAACTTCATGTAACCGAGGAAGATTACCTGAGGTTTTCTGTTACCGTTACATGAAAAGTTCTTGGAATACAAATCTACTAGAAAAATCTTAGTAGCTCTACACTTTTTTTTTTTTTTTTTACAGTGCATGAAAATAGAGTCGCATTATGAATTGTAATTTATCAGAGTTCGAAATATGCCAGAATAAAGAGAGCAATATTGCGATTTGGGAAATTGTGACAAATATTGTTCCGGCTCGTGCAATTATTAAGACATATTATTACAGTTTACAACTTATTATCAAAACATATTGCTACAATAGTAATATTTTTGTTTTGGTTTAAGTTTATCCGAATTAGAATCGGACGCTCTAAAAAACGACATTTTCAAAATTGAGTAAAAATACTCAAATCTGAATATGCTGCAAACAGGGGCATGCGAAGAGAAAGCTGCGCCCGTCCCAAAGTTTCGATTTTGTGCCTTCCTCCAAACTTTTTTCTTGACACAGGCCAAAAAATGACGTTAGTAGTATTAATTTGGCGTCACCAAGATTTCCGCAAGACGCTGGCTGCAAAGTCAAAATTGTTATTATTTTAATTATTATTATCTATTCTCGCCCATTAATAATATTCAGTAATTTTCTTTTCAAGTAAAATGAATAAAAATGATTACTAAATGATGATGATGAATGATTTTTAGTATCTTACCTGATCATGGCTTCGATAGAGTTGTATATTACTTCGATAAAGGTTTCTCATTTAGACGACATTCTGGATATAACTAGAGCTTGTTTAATAGTACGATGATCTTGAATTAATACAGAAGAATAATCAAACACGATGATAATAATTATTTAAAGATTAATTGAATACTTAATGAATTCGGAGCACACTAATGTTACTTAAAGAATTTGCATCCACTCGCTTTGGCGCCCTAGCTGCATCTACTTCTACTGCAAAAAAGTTGTATTATAGAAAAAAAGAAAGAAAGAAAAGTTACATAGTCAGCATATGTTTTTGAGTTCGAACAGTTTCAGGGTCTTTTTCCGTTTCCTTGCTGAAAAACAATGAATGGAATCGTATCCATTGATGAGTGCTACCATTTATGGGTAGTTTTAAAACTGAAAATCGTAAAACTGTTCTGATTTTATGTATCGCTACAAGATCCAAATCAAAACTACTCAAGTTTGAAACATGTTACTCATTTCTGAAAACATGTATGTACTCAAATAAGAGCACATGATATTTATTCACAATAATACAAGATGTTCGTATTTATAAATTTTTGATGGTTATCAAATTCTACACGCGAATACTTTCCCTTATGAATTTATCTATTTTCTGATTTCGAAGGCTGAAGAATAAAATTTATATTTTCGCCAACGAACAGGATAAAAATGCAGTTCGCCACATTTCATACAATAAACTGTTACTGAAAGAAGCGATTCATTTGAAATCATAACAAAGGAAATAATATGAATGAATTCAACTATCTTGGTAAATTTACTACGTTTAACAAACGAAAAGCAATTTTCTTTAAAACTGAGTATTTCTGGCATTTCAAAATTGAAAGCATTGAATTATGCTATTTGAAAGAAAAAGTTTCGTAACATTATGAAAACATTTATTTAGATTTAAAAGTTTTATTTTTCTCAGTGAATACGTGGTGATGCATTGAACTTAATTGTAAATAACCATGTAGACCTAGCCACGCTCGGTAGTTTATTATTTTATTTAACACAGCATGACTTTTATACTTAAAAATGGATCGATTGTAATCGATTTTTAACCAACATTCTGATAAATGAGAATAGTAAAATTTATGCACAAAGATATGTTTAGAGTGACACTACAAAATTTTTGAATTTCCATAGCTTAATTAATGATCAATTACTTTTCAGACATTTTCAGGTTAGCCTACGACAGGTGATAAATCGCCAAAAACTCTCTGTAACTCTTACAATAGTATGAGAATTGAAAATACATAACGGATTTCATTAAGTGATAGTAAACGTTCGCCAAAATATGCCAAAGTGCTGTGAAACTGAAAAATGAAACATTTCAAGTTTAAAAGAAGGAACTAAATTATTATAAATGAAAAATGAAAACTCTAACGTTAAAAAATCGCTTTTATAGATAATTTACGATCTTATGTATACGTTGAGAAATCGATTTAGAAATCCTAAAAAATGTTAGCTTATTTTTTTTTCCTGCTCATTTCTTTAAAAAAAAGAAACGTAACAAAAAATATATCGTTTTAATTTGTTAATTTTCTAGAGCTTTCTATCAAGCTTTAAAAGAGAAAAAAGGGAGTTTTTCATAATCGGGTATATTAGCCGCACCGGGAATTTTTGAGAAAAAATCATAAGTATAGATGGCATTTTCAATATGATCACTGAATGCTGTTAAAGGAACGTTTTTAGAAAAAACATATTTAGTTTTTAATCTCCGATTCTATATCTTATTAGACAACAATTAAATTGTCACCACTCAAAAAGTAAATTACAGCTAGCCATAAACCACATTGTACGGATAAATACTGATAATCTACTGCGATTTTTTTAAATTTTTAAATATCGTATATTTTTAATTTTTGCGTCGTCGCGTCGTACGGGTTGAAAAAGTACTTATGCAATTTGATTGAAAACTGCGTCTCAATTTATTTCTGAGGTATTAATTAAATTGTAGTTTTCAACCCTGTGTTAGGCGCTTGAATATATTATGTTACACATTTAGGAACCTATGTCACCTATTTTCAATATGGTATTTTTGTACTTGAAAAAATAGTAATAAAACAACATTCTAAAACAACAAAAGACACATTTTGTGTGTCCCTGTAAATGGATTAAAAATGATATGAATATCAAGTTCTAATGTAATCGTAATGAAATTCAGTTTATTTCAGGTTTATATCAGTTTCAATACATTTGTAATATCGTAATTTCATTAAAATTCTCTGCAAGCAATTTTTACCCATAGACTACAATGTGATGCAATTCTTTTGAATGCCCTGTAAATGAACTATTAATTACACATACTTCAGTAACGATATCAAACATTTCTAGGGGACCTCTTAAATATTATTTACCAATTGCATGAAAAATCCGAGTATATTTACGGCAGTTAGAACGTAGACAGACGAATAAACAAGCCGAATGCTTAAACACTTTTCTTCCTTGCTAGAAAATGTTAGTAAAAGAGGATAATAGAGTTATTGCTGAATCATTTTACACGAAGTAACTTGTTGAAAACGCATAATGAATCACCACTTTATACTGATTTCTAGTTATTGACCTCAGAAGTCAACACAAAGCAATTCAGAAGTCCAGACAGCTTTTGTTCTTGCTTATGGATGTCACGTTCATCGTGATTGTATATTATTTACGATACTTCAAATGCTGCCGAGATGATTCTGGGTGTAATAGCAAATTATACATTCTGTACAATCAAGTTATTTCAAATACAAACATTTTCTCAATAGCTTAAAATCAGATTGATAATTGATATGATAAATGCGCTGTTTTAAAATATTCCGTAGTTAAAAAGACAGAAATTTTACATTCTGTAACTAGATATTACAATGCATGTTGTTTTTAATATTAGTTTCTTGACATCTATGGAGCTCAAAGAATAGCCGAAAACCTTTGTCTGTCCCTGTAAATATTACCTTCTTTATATTATTCTGGAAGTAATTTCTAGTAAACCTCTAGTATTTTCTAGTAAACGTATAGCAATTTCATTAAGTGTGAAATAGTTATAAATAACTTAAACGCGACCCTAACAATGTTTTCCCCTATACCATTATGTAATGGAATACTTTTGTGTGTCCCTGGAAATTAATAATAAATATTCTTTGGACCACAGATTATACAGAATGTATATTTTAGTACATACTTCATAGATGCATATCAATTTTATTATATTCGAAGGAGTATAACATCATAAAATGCACTTGAAATTACTTTTTTCCAATTGGCGGTAATGTAACGGAATTATTTTGATTGTCCTTGTAATTAAGCTATTCATCCGATTTTCATAAAATTTGAAATGTATCAATAAAATTGTACAATTAAATATTTTAATTTTCAAAGATTCAGTTGTGTTGTTTTTGCGTTGTTAGATGCGGACAGACAGATGAACGAACTGAACGACGACTACAGTTGCTACGTATTTACATACTTATCAACGCACCTTAAAAGCGTGTTTCCTATGACTATGGAAATGATACTATTCAGTTATATGCGGATGGGCGGACAGACAGATGGATGGGCTGAACGACGACTATAGATTCTTCCTATTTACATAATTACGAGCGGACCTAATAAAAAGTCCTTCCGGCAGTGCCGGGAGGAAGAGGTAGCTTTCATATACTTATTTATTTATTTCAAATTAAGTTATATAAATCAAATATACGAAGCTCAAAATAGTGGAACACGATTATATAAGATTGAATACTAGTTTTTTTCAATACTGAATATTAATAGGAATTTTTAGAAATTAGTCATCTTTATTCGACCTGGTTTTATTTTAAGCGATTTATAGGCTCGCCAAATTCCACGATATCTATTTTAAAGCAGCATGATGAATAAAAAACCCAATGAGCTTGAATGAAATCTTAATTCATGTGAACATGCACATTCACATCGAAATCGATTAATATATACGAATGCTGTCGCGGGCAAATTGACTTTAAAAAAAATGTCCTCACATTAAAAATTCAAACTGCTATATCCCAGGCGTTTTTCAAGGTAAAGACAAAGCAAAAAATACTCCGAAATTCATTATTAAGATAAATAGTTTAGAAAGAATCTTTTTTCAATTTCTAATTTTTTGTTTATACATCATTATACATTTAAAAGATTTTTGACAAATTTAAATTTCCGCCATTTTGAAACAAGATAGCGGATAAAGTTGGCCAATGAACTCGGTCAAGACATTGGTATATACCATGAACACACGGAGTTATATCGAAATCAGTTTATAAATATGCGTATTAACGCGTGACAAATTTCAGACCATTTCAAAATGTCAATCACACTGGAAATTGAAAGTGCTAAATCTCAGCCATTTTTCAAGATATAAATAAAACAAAAAAATACTCTGGAATCTTTGTATCAAGGTCAAACACAAAAGAAAAATCTTTTTCAATTTCTTAGTTTTTTAACTTAATTTTAAATTTTAAATTAAAAAAATTAATATTCCGCTATTTTGAAACAAGACGGCGATTGGAACTGGACAACGAACTTGGTCCAGGCATCAGTATGTCCTATTTACGCACCAAATTTCATCCAAATCGGTGTATAAATATGCGTGTTATCACGTGACAAAAACTAGATCAGTTCAAAATGTGAGCAACACTAGAAATCAAAAATACTATAACTCAGACATTTTTTAAGATACAGACGAAACAAAAAAATGCTTTGGAATCTTTGTATCAAGGTCAAATGCATAAAAGAAAAATCTTTTTCAATTTCTCACATTTTTGTACCTAATTTCAAATTTTAAATTAAAAAAAAAATTAAATGGCCGCCATTTTCAAACAAGATGGCGGATGGAACTGGTTAACGAACTCGGTCCAGGCTTTGTTATCTACTATGTACACACCAAGTTACATACAAATCGATTTATAAATACGAGTGTTATCACGTAACAAAAATCAGATCGTTTCAAAATGTCAGCCATAAGAAAAATTCAAAGTGCTATAACTCAAATATTTTTTAAGATATAGACAAAGTAAAAAGTGTTCTAGAATCGGTGTTTTAGGATCTAACACATAAAATAAAAATATTTTTTAACTTTTCATTTTTTCGCACTTAATTTTAAATTTTAAATTAAAAAAATTTAAATGGCCGCCATTTTGAAATAAGATAGCGGATGATTCTGGCCAACGAACTCGGTCGAGATATTTGTATGTACTATGTACATACCAAGTTTATATTAATTCGGTTCATAAATACGTTAGTTATAGCATGACAAAAATCAGATCTTTTCAAAATGTCAGACATTAGAAAAATTCAAAGTGCTATAACTCAATCATTTTTTAAGATATAGATAAAGTAATAAGTGTTCTGGAATTGGTGTTTTAAGACCCAACACATAAAATAAAAATATTTTTCAACTTTTAATTTTTTCGCTTTTAATTTTAAATTTTAAATTTTCTTAAAATTTTTAAATGACCGCCATTTTGAAACAAGATGGCGGATGATGCTGGCCAATGAACTCGGTCGAGATATTTGTATGTACTAGGTACATACCATGTTTCATTCAAATCGGTTCATAAATACGTTAGTTATCGTATGACAAAAATCAGATATACAGTCGAGTCTCTCTATAATGAAACGCCATACATCGAATTTCTCTATATAGCGAATTTTTAGTAGGAACGTTCCCCTTTTCCCATGGTTACATTAAAAACCGTCTCTATATATCGAAATATCTATCTCCATATAACGAATATTTTCATAAAATGTTCTTTATTCAGTTGTAATAAAGCTTCGAAATCATATGAAATCAATTTTTCATCACTTATTCTTAATTTATCGTTCAGTGATGAGTTTTTTTTATAATATTTCTCTGCTTGAATCTTCATGTTCTTTAACCCTTTATGGCACAGTGGTTTCATAGATATACCACTTAATTTTAATTCCCAAAAGCCACATTGGCACCGGAATTTTGTTTAGAAAAATTACGGTTTATTGAATGCGTGACATGTAGCGTTTTCTTACTTACAAATAAAGTTGTTTTCAAAGTCCGGTGTAAGTCATTAATTTCAACACTTAAGCAATGAATTTGTTTTGCGCTGCAAAGGGTTAAGTCCAATGAATTCATCTCCCCCTCCTCCCATATACCTTCCAACATCTTTCTCTGTCAAAACAGTGTCAAATGGATAGTTACACATATAAGCACGGGATCAATGGCGGTAAATGAAGAAAAAATTATTTACAATTGCTTCAAAAATGCCGAATTTTATATACTAGAGGATAATGTGGGTTCTGAGGAAGGAGAAGATACGACTTGTGCAGACTTAAAAAGAGAAATATAAATAAATTAAGGAATGCACAAAGATGTCAATAATATCTCTCTGATTTTTTTGGAAATGGATTACAATCTCATTATTGCACAGTACTGATACAATATTGATATTGATATTGTAAGCAGAGTTGTGAACAATTTCAAATTCTTTACTAAACACATTAAAAATAACAATTGTTCAAAATTTACACATTAAATAAGAATTTTAATGTTATTCTCTATACAACGAATTTCTCTATATAACGATTTTTTTTACTCGAACAATGGATTTCGTTATATAGAGACTCGACTGCACACACACACACATATATATATATATATACAGGGTGTCACAAAAGGTCGTTTACAAACTTAACATGCTGGTCTGTCATATCATGATGAAGAATATTAAATAGGAAACTAAGGGTCCCAAACGTCTTCCGAAGGAGATAGGCACCATTAAAGTTTAGGGTCCAAAAATTCAAATGATTATAAAAAACAGAAAAATTGGTCGATTCGTTTGCGGTTTTCACTAAAACTATTCTTTATGTCAGTATTGTCTTGAAAATAAATTATAAAGATAAATTTCAAAAAATGCCGATAGAGGGCGCTTTAGACTTTGGAGTAACGAACAACTATTTTTTACTGTTATTTTTTGCATCTCATTAAATTTTATGAGAAGCTTAGAAATAAACTTAAATTTTGAGCTCAAAATCTAAATCGTTGGGAGTGGTTAAGTAGCGCAAACTGAACTGTGGGGGGAGGTTCAAATTTCAAATGATTATAAAAAACGGAAAAATTGGTCAATGGATTTGTGATTTTCACTAAAATTATTCTTTATGTCAGTATTATCGTGAAAATAAATTATAAAAATAAAATTCAAAAAAGGCCGATAGAGGGCGCTTTAGACTTTGGAGTAACATACAACTATTTTTTTACCGTTATTTTTTGCATCTCATAAATTTTTTTTAAAAGCTTAGACATAAACTTAAATTTTGAGATGAAAATCTGAATCGTTGGGAGTGGTTAAGTAGTGCAAACTGAACTGTGTTCAATGGGGGTGGGGAGGTTCAAATTTCAAATGATTATAAAAAACGGAAAAATTGGTCGATTCGTTTGCCGTTTTCGATAAAACTATTCTTTATGTCAATATTTCCTTGAAAATAAATTTTAAAGATTAATTTAAAAAAATACCGTTAGAGGGCGCCTTTAGAGTAACCAACATTAGAGTAACCAACAACTATTTTTAACCGTTATTTTTTGTATCTAATTAAATGCTTGCAAATGCTTAGATTTAAATTTTGAGCTAAAATTCTAAATCGATGGGAGGTGTTAAGAAGCGAAAACTGAACTGTTTTCAGGAGTTAAAATGTTACCCTCCCCACCCCTCGAACGCATTTCAATTTTCCGCTACTTAATTACTCACAACGATGCAGATTTTGAGCTCAAAATTTAAGTTTGAACTTTTACAAGCATTTAATTAGATACCAAAAATAACGGTTAAAAACAGTTGTTGGTTACTCTAAAGTTTAAGGCGCCCTCTAACGGTATTTTTTGAAATTAATCTTTAAAATTTATTTTCAAGGAAATATTGACATAAAAAATAGTTTTAGCGAAAACGGCAAACGAATCGACCAATTTTCCGTTTTTTATAATCATTTGTGATTTGAACCTCCCCACCCCCATTGAACACAGTTCAGTTAGCTCTACTTAAGCACTCCCAATGGTTCAGATTTTTATCTCAAAATTTAAGTTTATGTCTAAGCTTCTAAAAAATTTTATGAGATGCAAGAAATAACGGTAAAAAGTAATTGTACGTTACTCCAAAGTCTAAAGCGCCCTCTATCGGCCTTTTTTGAATTTTATTTTTATAATTTATTTTCACGATAATACTGACATAAAGAATAATTTTAGTGAAAATCGCAAATCAATTGACCAATTTTTCCGTTTTTTATAATCATTTGAAATTTGAACCTCTCCCCACAGTTCAGTTTGCGCTACTTAACCACTCCCAACGATTTAGATTTTGAGCTCAAAATTTAAGTTTATTTCTAAGCTTCTCATAAAATTTAATGAGATGCAAAAAATAACAGTAAAAAATAGTTGTTCGTTACTCCAAAGTCTAAAGCGCCCTCTATCGGCATTTTTTTAAATTTATCTTTATAATTTATTTTCAAGACAATACTGACATAAAGAATAGTTTTAGTGAAAACCGCAAACGAATCGACCAATTTTTCTGTTTTTTATAATCATTTGAATTTTTGGACCCTAAACTTTAATGGCGCCTATCTCCTTCGGAAGACGTTTGGGACCCTTAGTTTCCTATTTAATATTCTTCATCATGATATGACAGACCAGCATGTTAAGTTTGTAAACGACCTTTTGGGATACCCTGTATATACCGGGTGTCCCAAAAATCACTGATGAATTTTTAAATTCAATAACTTGCAAACGGTGACAGCTATTTAAAAAATTTTTGCGGGATGGTTATGTATAATGTCAGGAGTTTTTTTACCGTAACTTTTTTTTAGTTCGAATTTCAAACAATAGGTGTCGCTGACGGCGATTGAAGGCCAGGTCGACGCTTCACTCAGCATTGATCACCAGGCCTTTAATCGCCGTCAGCATCTCCTATTGTTTGAAATTCGAACTAAAATAAAACATTACGGTAAAAAAAACTCCTGACATTATACATAATCCTCCTGCAATTTTTTTTTTAAATAGCTGTTACCGTTTGCAAGTTATTGAATTTTAAAATCCATCAGTCATTTTTGGGACACCCGGTATATATATATATATATATATATATATATATATATTTGTCAACATTTGAACGGAGGGTGGTTTTGGGGTCTAGGAGTCATGATCGGTGAAAATATACCAAACTTTTTTCTGGAAGTGCTTTCCTCCGGACGGCTGCAATAGGTAGCTTTTTACTTTTTGTAATGAAAGCTACCTAAAAAAGTGATAAAGTTCTTGTTAAAACATTTTACGCAAAATAGCATATTGTAGATAATTGAAGTTAAAACGCGTACTGAATTATTACTTTACAGTGAATTCTAGTTATTGACCTCAAAAGTCTACACAAAGCAATTCAGAAGCACAGACAGCTTTTGTTCTTGCTTATGGATGTCACGTTCTTCGTGATTGCATATTATTTACGATACTTCAAATGCTGCCTAGATGATTTTGGGTGTGATAGCAAATTAAGTTATTTTGAATACAATAATTTCTCCTGGAGATTAAAATCAGATCAATAACTGATATTATAAATGCTCTCTTTTAAAGTATTCATCAGTTGAAAAGACAAAAATTTTACTATCTGTAACTAGAAAAAACAATGCATATTGTTTCCGCTATTAATTTCATGACATCTACAAAAGTCATAGCAGAAGAAAAAAATATATTTTTATGGATATATATGCCATATAAAGAACTATGAAGAGATATGCTATATATTAAAACGGTACAAGAAAAACACCTAATTTAATAACACAAATCTCGTCAAATCTATCTTGTAAAACTTTTTAGAAATGCTAAGATTTTATAGTCTTATTTACCTGATTATTGAACTTCCCTCCTTAATTCTGTGACTCTGCAATGTAGGACGGTATACAATATTTTAAAACCATCATTGAAAACCATCTAAATAACAAAGCAAGTGACGTGAAAATCCATTTAGAAGAAATTTTTAAAAAGAATATTTTTTCTTCATCAGGTTCTTCTGTTTTTAAAAATTCCTATCATGATTCTATATCTAGGCAACGTTAAAAAAAATATGAAATGTACTAAAACTATCCTTCTAAAATTACCTAATTAACAACGGAAGCCTCGCCAAAACCCATTTGAGAGAAATTTTTAAAAGGCTAATTTTTCTTTATTGGGTTTATTTGAATATTTTAACTTTCCCTCATGATTCTCTAACAAAGTAGCGTAGAACGATATGCAGTTTGCTGAAACTTTCCCTGAACAATTATTTGACTGTTAAATACAATTCCCATCCTAATCAGTTAAGCGGAATTCCAGCTATAAGCAGCCAGAATGAAATTCCCATTTAATTTTACATATACAAGGGCATAAACATGAGCTTCTCGAGTTACAAAATATTTGTGCAATCCATTTACAAAAGAAAAACCTAATAGATTTTTTTTATTTGATAGATTGTTTTATAATGATCTCTAATATTACCAAAAATTACATTTATATAAAATATTACAATTCTGCATTCAGATAAAGTTTTGAAATTTAATACAGGCTATAATTTAATATTGGCTTCATACCAGGAGTTATCACAGTGTTAAATTCAGACACTTTTCTCCGGGAGGGACTTCACTGGCTCCGGGGGGACATTATAGAGTTCCAGGGGGGGGGAATTGTACATTTTGACCATTGAAAACGTAATATTTCAATTTTTCCGGGGAAACATTTCAATGCTCAAGGGGGAATGCCCTCCAAGCCACCCCCTGAATTCATCATTGAGTTATCATCTGAAAAAACAGTAAAGATAAGTATTTACAATTATCCATTTTCATTATGATCGTTCCAGTGGCTTAAGCACTGAATTCGATTACATATGCAAAATCTATGTTGTATTTATATTTTTTGTTTCATTTTCATTATGGAATAAAAGCTGTCATCAAAACTGAGCTCTTTTCTAATTTAAGTGCGAACGAATTTATTTCACTAGATGTACGTATATTTAAAAAGTATCATGCGTAAAAATTATCGAAAAAACAGTAAAAACAAAGGAAATTGCAATAGGATTATTTAAACTGCATTTAAATTACATTTAAAAGCATATTTGTTTTGTCAACTCGTTGGTGTGAAACTTGTATTATTTTGAAGTTTAAAAAATTGCAGTAAATGTTAAATTATCGCCTGATATTGCCAAAATCAAAGTGACGTTATCTGTAAGCACGGGCACGTTTGTCTTTAATAATATAGATAGTAGATTAGAGGAGAGAATTTGTTTTAGACTTCGAAGGGCTGATGTTTTTTATTTACGAATTTGTTTTATGTTTTTTGTTTGTAAAAGCTAAATAAATTTAAAATACCCTAAATACATCAAAACAATTATCAAATTACAAATAATAGAAAGGAAAAATCTCATAACTTTCCCTCGGCGCTTAATTTAAGAGACCAGAAGTAATCTTAATTCAAAAATTCATCACTACTATCAGCATCGGTTCTGTTAATAGACGTAATTAAGGCGTGTAATTAATGAAGCCAAAATGAAACTGGTATACTACTGACATAAATCATCGGGGAATTCCCTCCAGTTATATCAATACTTCTTCCCTTTCCAACACTAGAAATACGGATATTATTAAGAATGTTCTATCTATCTACTACAGGAAAAAAAAAAAACTTTATTGAAAACAAGATTCAATATACCATTCTAGTTGCTTTTCTAGTTTTCAGTGACAAAGGATTTGAAGATTTTATTTTTACTTATTTAAATATTTTTATGCGTCAAAAAATTTCAACCCAATAATTTCTTTAAAATATGTTTTCAATATTTTTCAGAAACACGAATTATAAAGGAATGTGTTGAGCGTGACATTATTGGCATATATCTATGCGCCTAACCTTAAATCGCAGTTTTATTTATTTATTTATTTTGTTAATTTAAAGTTAAAAAATTTACCATAATTGTTACCATAAACCATAAATGTTTTATTTTTGGTTCAGCAATAATAAAAAGTTATAGCCCAAAATATAAACCGGAAATGAGCATTCTGAAAATGACCATTTAAAGAGCCAAAAAAAGGTAAAGAATGTATATCTCAATACAGAAATACATCACATATCAGTGGCGCCAACTTTTGAAAAATATTGGGTGGGCTCAACTAAAAATGGGCGGATGGAGATATTAAATCATTGGGCCGGATTGCGCCCCATGGGCCCATATAAGTTGGCGCCACTGTAACATATAATGTTTACACAAATATATAAATGCCTATAAACAGAGGTAATTTTAAAGTTGTAAATTTTATATATAAAATTTTGTGCTCGATCAAAATCTTAATTTAGGTTTGCTAGAAAACTCCGTTTTTGATTATGTACGTTTACGAGAAACGTCGAGCGTCGTTTCTTAAAAAAGTTTTTAAGATATTGGAATAAAATTTTGTAACAATATCCTGCTGATCTATACATATGCTATGAAGCGAAATACAGCTTGTAAGTTTATATATATTAATTTAAGAATAATTTTCATTGAAAAATACATATATATATATTTTAAGTAATGTTTTGTATACAAAAATTCGGCATATATTAGTCGGTTTAAGAAATATTGCAAATACTTTGATTCATAACACAGGTTTGCAAATATATTGTTGAAAAAAAGTGAAATATATTCAATAGATTTCGTTATGGACCCTAGGCTGTTTTAGAGAAAAACGTCGATACCTTAGCTTTTGTGAACAATGCCCCCTAATCTCTATACTTCTTAAAACAATGTGTATCAAATCAATCATAACTGTGTCACTGCTGTGATTAGGATGTAGAAAATTTCGGTTTCTTTTTTAAAAAACAGCGTCAGTTTCGTTAAACTTCATCGGCTTTTTATTAAAATTCTATAAATACTTTAATTAAACAATCTTTTTTTTAAAATATTAGACGCATAACTGCATTAATATTATTAGTCATATCTACACATATTTATTTCATATTTTACAAATGTAAGGCCGGTTTATCAGTTATCCCATCTTTTTTTCAAGAATGGAGTAACTGGGACATGTATCAGGGTAAATGAACCATATTGGATCCAGTTACCCCAATACATAAATAAATTTTTTGAAAATTTTTTACTATAAAAAAATTAATTTTTTTTCCTTTTTTTTTTTACAATGAAGAAAATTATATAATATCTTATTAAAATTATATAACAAAATTTTTATGTGGAATGTTTTGGGTGTCAAACTAGATTCCTTAAATCAGATAGCAAACTTGGAAGTTTTACTAGACAAAAGAAGACGTGTACATAAGAAAGAGTAACATTATTGGAAAACTATCGAAACGAACACTGAGAAACATTTGTGGAAACGTTACACCGTAAAATAGGTGGCAGCATTGCTGCCTCCAATTTTATGGAGTATTTTAACCGTTAAAACCGGTGTAACATTGTCATGTTACACCAGTAATATATGTTTACATTACACCATTGCATACGTGAAAACAATTCCTCCATGAATATGGAGGCAGCATTTACCACCATTTTTACACCAATTGTATGGAGTAACGTTTCCACAAATGTTTTACAGTGAATAAAAACTAGTTTTGTTCAGTATAAAACATGGTCATATTCTCCAGAGATCTATTGGACACGTCGAAATTTAGTTGGGGTAAATAAAAAAGAGAATTAGTTATTTACGTACACTATAAAAAAATCGTTAACACGTTCGCTACCGCTTACGTGAAGATGTGATGATGATTAATGCCACACTGTAGAAGAGAGTTTTTCTCAGAAGCCGATTTACTTTGTATAACAAAGAATCAGTGAAATAATTTCCCGCGCCAGTGGGTAACGGGCTATTGGACATCGCCCCACATCACGCGCTGGCGCGTGAGTGGCCCGTTAACGTTGGCGCCATATCACGCACTGGCAAGCTTTTTAACACGTTCACTGAGAGTGGCAGCGAACATGTTAAAAGACTGCTGGCAGCAATGTTGCCAGCAGTTTTTGCAGTAAAAATTGCAATAAAATTAGATGGAATTTTTTATTACCTCTAATTTTACTGCAAAAATTGTTGGCAACATTCCTGTGCTTTAAATTTAACGGTTTTTTTTTTTTTTTTTTTTTTTTTTTTTTTTTTTTTACAGTGCAGCCATTTGTTCAAGAGTTTATCTCGTTGTTTTTTCTCCTAAAATATCCACGTAACTTTAGTACTTATTACTAAAATTAAAGTATACAAAAATTCGCTTAATTCCTATGCTTTTGATATAAAAAAATCTAGTAATTTTACATTTAGTGCTTTTCTTGAATACCTTGCTAGTAAAACTGTTCCTTACAACGAACTTTAGTTGATATATAATTTACATGATCTGCCTGATTTATTTTTTTTAAAGTTGTTTACAGTTTTTCAAACACGATCTGACACACCATACCAAAAACATAAATGTGTCTGGATCACAATGGCGCAACTGGACCCATGAAAAAAGAGAAGTTAAACACAAATATTTTTATTTTTAGGTTTCTATTAGACTGAATCTAGCATACATATAAAGAGATCCAATCTTTTTTCAAATTAACATTAGCATTTGGAAGTTGAATTGCCAGAATCTACATAACCGCTTTCTAAAATCATAGTCCAGTTTCCCCATGTAACCCTAATGTTAAATTTAAATCCTTTAAATGACATCTTCCGAATATTGTCCGAATATTGTAAACCTCAGTTCATGCTGAAGTTGAACGTCGGAACATAATACATTATATTTCAATATTCTCTTGGTTTGGTGGCTATCTCAGATTAAATTACCATCTAAGGAATGTGATTGGTGAACGCATAATCACCTCTTTAAACAAGCCAACTGGTAGAAGTTACAAGCCGAAAGAGCAGGTAAATAGAATTACCACGTGCATCAACACATCAATGGAAAATTAATCGTTTCGGAAACATCTTTTTATAGACAATATTAAAACATAAATAAATTTAAAGTAGTATTCATTTTTGTCGAAAGAATTTTGGATAAAAAATTAACATTTCTGCCGTAATCATCCTATCTGCTAATACACTGCTCAAAACAATTAAAGGATATTGCAGTTTTAGGTGGGTTTTGTATCTGGGAAACTTTTTAGCTGATTGATACATGGTCGACAGACATAGTAGGGTACATGAGAATAAATTACACATGTTTGGCAGAAAAAAATGCATTTTATTGCGCATTTGTGTACAAAAGGGAAAAAAACACAATTTGTGCATATGAGAAAAAAAGAATAAGAAAAGGTGTTTTCTTCAAAGAAAATCATTTTCAGTAGGGGGTATGGTTTCCACGGGCGGCCAGCAACGTTGAACACCTTTGAGGCATGGACTCAATGAGGCTATTAATGACGAGTTGAGGTATTCTGCCCCACTCTTCCAGAAGAGCTCTTTCCAGTTCTTGGAGAGTTTGTGGGGGTTGTTGGCGGACAGAAACTCGTCTTCCTAGAGCGTCCCGAACATGCTCGATTGGATCCATGTCTAGAGAACACGCTGGCCATTCCATTCGAGCGATTCCTTTCTCGAAAAGGAAATCCTCCACCAGGTTTGCACGATGTAGCCTGCAGTTATCGTTCATTAAAATGAAGTTATCTCCGATTGCTGCAGCGTAAGGGACTACAATAAGTCTGAGAATCTCATCCCTATATCGGCGACCAGTCAGAGCTCCATCTCGAATGATGTAGAGGTCAGTGCGCCCGTCAATGGAGATGCCCCTATACACCAACACTCCTCCACCGCCAAATCAGATACTTTTGTGCACGAACGCAGGATTATTCCTACTGCCACGGTCCCTACAAATGAAATTACGCCTATTATCCGGATGCACAGAAAAACGGGACTCGTCAGAAAACAGAATATTGCTCCATTCCTCCAGTTGGTATGCTCGGTTGCCCACTCCCTGCGGTCGCGACGATGCCTTGATGTTAATCTAACACATACCATCGATCGGCGAGCATACAGACCTACAGCATGGAGCCGCTTTCGGACAGTCTGAGTTGAAATTGTGGTGCCTGTAGCCAAGCGAAGGTGTTGTTGGAGAAGAGTAGCGTTCGTGTTTCGGTGTCTGCGAGCTGTTAATACCGATCTTCATTGGGCGTTGTTGCCCGTCTACGACCTTGCCCTGGTCTTCGGCCTGCACATCCACTCTCCAAAAAACGGTTCCAGATCTTGGAAATGACACTTTTTGACACTCGAATGGCTTGCGCTACTTCGGCTTGAGTTTGGCCCCCTTCTAACCTACCAACTATTCTCCAAGCTTCTGAATCTGTCAAATGACTTCGATGAGACATCGTACTCATCGAAACAAAGCAATCACTGAATTTCGATCATCCTTGTCTTCATTCTCTTTTATCCAGTAAAGTCAAATTTCATTCGCTGCCACTGAAGCGACGTTTCTGATGTCGAACTCAAAATTTGCATACTCCACAGTTTGAAAACCAGAAAAATTTGCATTTGTGATTCTCTTCTTCTATTTTCGGCAAAAAAAATTCGTTTATATCTTTATTTTATATAAAACTTCAAATATCCTTTAATTGTTTTGAGCAGTGTATTTGATTACTCTTCAATTCATCAACACTGTTTAAAATATTGTCAAAAATTACCTCTGTTTTTAAAGGCTATCTATTTTCTGACCAATGAGAACGTTCCATACACGTTTATGTCCCATTCTCATTGGTCAGAAAATAGATAGTCCTTAAAAACAGGTCTCATTTTACACGATATTTTTAACAGTGTTGAAGAGTATCGGCAATTTCTGAAAAAGATGATTGCCATATATTGGGACCGGACACCGGAGCATGCTTCGTTCTCATACCCCTTAGTCTTTTACAAAAGCACAATATTTTTTCAAATATTTCATTAAACCTTACATCTCTTTAATCCATACTATTCAAATTACCAGTCTACTCGATTAACAAACCAGTTGCAAAAAACTATTGCAAATAATTAGTTCTGAATCATTGTAGTGCTTTACTATGTTACTCTCTAATCATCTAGATGAAAAAAAAAAATACGGCCATTTTATTCAAAACTTTAACATTCATTCTTTCACTATGATCCTCTGTGAGGGTAATGAACTCTCTGAAATCTGCCCTGACTAGACAAACCTCCAGTAATTTTTTGTTCCATAATTGAGCAAACTATGCCTTTGGATTAGCGAATAAATGTTATTAGCCGCCAGTGTTGCCACATTTTTTTTTAGAAATTTCTTTAGAAATTTTGAATTCATACCACAAAAATTGAATTGGTAAATTTTCGTTACTTATTTATGATTTTTAAAATCGATTATATTACAATACAAAAGCAAGACTTAAAACTTTCTGAAGAGAACTCGGAATGTCTAATTAACAAGAATAAAATCATGTTCGAAGCATAGATTATGAAGCACTTTCCAAGACATTCAGATTAATGTAACAAAACTGCACCGTTTAAAAAATTAAAATATTACATCTCATTTCACCGTATGGAAATATGTAACACATTTCAAAACCGAATTTCATCTGTTCTCATCTACAATCGGAAAATTATCCGAATGTTTAGCAGCCATATATATGACATAGAGGTGTATATCTGTTAAAAATGTGCATTCCAAAATTTAGTTCATTTAAGAGATACATATATTTTAGTTAAATTTTCCTCTTCAGCATTTTTTCTAATAAGGAGACTAGTGTAAGAATACTTTTGTGTAGCCTTGTATATGAGGCATAAAGTTTATTTATAAAGAGCAATATGCCAAAAACTAATATAATTCAAAAGCGCATACTGAATTTTAAAATGTGCTTGCTCTCCAGCAATAATTACGCAAAGACACCGATTTATTTTGTAACCGATTTATTTTGTGTGTCCCTGTAGATTAATACAAAATGCTATATGTATGATCTGTTTTAACATGATCGTAGGGAAATTCAGTGATTTATATCAGTTTCAATACATTTGAAATGACTTAATATTATTGAAATACTCCCCAAATGATTTTCCCCATATAATATAAAGTAGTCCAATTCCTTTTAGTGTCCCTGTAAATGAATCATTAGTCGTATACACTTTATATGTAATACCAAACAGATCTTTGTGATTCTAAATAAGTTTTGTCAACTGCATGAAAATCTCAGTATATTTACGGCAGTTAGAGCGGGAACAGACGGACAGATGGCCAGATGGGCAGACAAACCGAATGCATACCACTTTTCATTTTGAAAAAAGTGCTAAAAAACAAGCCAAATATAAGAATACACTATCTACCAAAAAGTATTTGTACACTTTCAGTTTTTGACATTTTGTCAAATATTTAAAAATATACTGGTCGGATTCTTCTGGAACTTCAGAAATATAAAGATTATGTTTCGCTTTATATTTATTTACATTCATTTGTTAAGCGGGTAATTAGGGGGCCGGCAAAAAAACAAAGAATAATAGAAATATTTGGGATCGCCCTGTACATGAAAATGCACGAAAAGACTTATCGCTTTAGAATACAAATATATGAATACAATAGAATATGTACACTAATTTTTGTGAGAATAGCATGTATATGTATGGCGATAGAGCGATTTTTTTGAAAAATTCAAAAAATTCTGGTATGTTTTTTGTTTATATCATGCTGGGTTTTTGACCAAATTTAACGCAAATTTCAGAAAAATTGGAAAAATGCAGTAGAAGAAATGTAGCGCAATCGGAATATAAATATATTAAATATTTTATGAAATATGAGTAGTTTTATGAAATAATTTTTATCTGCGCATGCGCGAACGATAAAAACAATTATTTTACATCATTTAATAGTCAATTCTATGGAGTAACTTATAAAAAAAATCCAATTAAATATCGTAAAAATTCAAAAAGATATCATTATTATAAGTAAGCTGTTTTTACATTGCTCTCTAAAAACGGCTGAATGATAAGGGGTTCTCCACAAATTGACATTTTTTATTGACTGACTTTTAGGAAAAAATTAGTATTTAATGTATACAATATCTAATACAATATTTCTGTTAATAAGTATCTTGACATCTGTGATGGAAAAGAATAAAAGCCCTTTTCCTTTTCTATCACAGGTGTCAAGATACTTATTAGCAGCAATATTGTATTCATTAAATAGTACTAATTTTTTCCTAAAAGTCAGTTAATAAAAAACGTCAATTTGTGGAGAATCCCTTATCATTCAGCCGTTTTTAGAGAGCAATGTAAAAACAGCTTACTTATAATAATGATATCTTTTTGAATTTTCACGATATTTGATTGGATTTTTTTTATAAGTTACTCCATAGAATTGACTATTAAATGATGTAAAAGAATTGTTTTTATCGTTCGCGCATGCGCAGATAAAAATTATTTCATAAAACTACTCATATTTCATAAAGTATTAAACATATTTATATTCCAATTGCGCTATATATTTTTTAATAGATTTTGCCAATTTTTCTGAAATTTGCGTTAAATTTGGTCAAAAACCCTCTATGATATAAACAAAAAACATACCAGAATTTTTTGAATTTTTCAAAAAATCGCTCTATCGCCATAAATATACATGCTATTCTCACAAAAATTAGTGTACATATTCTACTTTATTCATATATTTGTATTCTAAAGCGATAAGTCGTTTCGTGCATTTTCATGTACAGGGCGATCCCAAATATTTCTATTATTCTTTGTTTTTTTGCCGGCCCCCTAATTACCCGCTTAACAAATGAATGTAAATAAATATAAAGTGAAACATAATCTTTATATTTCTGAAGTTCCAGAAGAATCCGACCAGTATATTTTTAAATATTTGACAAAATGTCAAAAACTGAAAGTGTACAAATACTTTTTGGTAGATAGTGTATACTCTGCGTGTGCCATTGTCGTAAATGACAAGAAGAGCATGATGTATGCTGCGTAAGTCACAGAGCTCAAGTAGTTAAACTATAAAACTACACTATAAATAAAACTCTTTTTTTTGTAATTTTATTTCATATAAAGCAAGTCATTTCTTTAGTCTAATCTGTATTTCGAAAGATATGAATCATTTTCCCAATGTTATTCTTTAGATGACTGTAAAAAAATAAAAAAATTAAGACTGATCTCAAATTCAGATCTACAAATGAAATTTTACGGCTTATTTATGATTCATGACAATTTTCTTATGTTATCTCAAGAAATATTTTTGGTATAAAGATTTTTTCGATATCTTCTAAACTATTTAACAGCATAATGTATGTTTAGAAATTTGAAAAGGTTCATGAGGCAATATCTCTTTTATTTTCTCTGTATTGTACATTTTTTTTCACTTGGTTTTAATTTTTTTACACTATTTCTATCCGTTTTGCATCCTGATAATCTAGTTAAGACACTTCCTCATTTTTAATCTTAAGACAACTTTCTGCAGTTTGAGAGGCACACCCATTTTACCTTTTGTGTTTTAAAAATATATAATCAGTAACAAAGATGACATTTTCAATTTATTATGATAATGTAGTCAACTTATTCTTGAAATTGCTGGGATATATAAATAGAAATCGCTGCACGAGATTTGAGGTGTGTATGTCAAACAACTTTTAAATATAAAATCATTGATTACAGAAGTACTAACATATAAAGAATTCCTAATATGGAATTGGTAATTTACAAAATGAATCCGGTGGATAAATATTTACAGAAGTGACTCAGAACAAAACACTTATATTTAGGCGGCGTATAAAAAATTATTTAATTTTCAGGTAAAAATCGACTGCTAATCAAATATTTACAAATCAGTGTAGTGAATACTATTTGAATTCAATAAAAGCATAGATTGAGCTCAAAATCAGTCTTCCCAAAAGAAAAAAAGATGACGGGCTATATACAAATGCAGTGGAACATACAATACTGCGTATACGATATGGACACTAATCAATGGATATGTGGATACAGCCCCTCATCTTTTTGCTTCATTTTGGGAACAACAGATTTTGAGTTTATTCTACCAACGATGATTTTCACAATTTTCAAGCTATGTTTTCGACACTTTTAAAAATGTTGCTCTATATATTTAGTTATTTTGTTAGTTCTATATATTTAGACTATCCTCTTTGCATCCTAATAATCTAGTTAAGACACTTCCCCCTTTTTAATCTTACGACAGCTTTCTGCAGTTTGAGAGGACACACAGATTTTACCATTTCTGTTTTAGAAATATATAATCAGTAGCAAAGATGACATTTTCAATTTATTCTTGAGATCGCTGTGATAAATAAATAGAAATCAATGCACGTTATTTAAGGTGTGTATATCTTGCAACTTTCAAATCTAAAGTAATTGATTACTGAAGTTCTAACATATGAAGCATTCCTAATAAGTAATTGGAAAATTACAAAATGAATCTGATGGATAATTATTTACAGCAGTGACTCACATCAATGTTCGCACTTACATTTAAGAGTATTTTTGTATCACTTTATTAGTGACAAGTGATACAAAATTAGTATCACTTGTCACTAATAAAGATCCGGATGATAAGTCTACGAGGGTGTTGTTTGGAAATACACTGATCAAAACAATTAAAGGATATTTGAAGTTTTATATAAAATAAAGATATAAACGAATTTTTTTTGCTGAAAATAGAAGAAGAGAATCACAAATGCAAATTTTTCTGGTTTTCAAACTGCGGAGTATGCAAATTTTGAGTTCGACGTCAAAAACGTCGCTTCAGCGGCAGCGAATGAATTTTGACTTTCAACTGGATAAAAAAGAATGAAGACAAGGATGATCGGCATTCAGTGATTGTTTTGTTTCGACGAGTACTATGTCTCAGCGAAGTCATTTGACAGATTCAGAAGCTTGGAGAATTGTTGGTAGGTTAGAAGGGGGCCAAACTCAAGCCGAAGTAGCGCAAGCCATTCGAGTGTCACAAAGTGTCATTTCTAGGATCTGGAACCGTTTTTTGGAGAGTGGATGTGCAGGCCGAAGACCAGGGCAAGGTCGTAGACGGGCAACAACGCCCAATGAAGATCGGTATTTAGCGTTAACAGCTCGGAGACACCGAAACATGAACGCTACTTTTCTCCAACAACACCTTCGCTCGGCTACAGGCACCACGATTTCAACTTAGACTGTCCGAAACCGGCTCCATGCTGTAGGTCTGTATGCTCGCCGACCGATGGTATGTGTAAGATTAACATCAAGGCATCGTCGCGACCGCAGGGAGTGGGCAACCGAGCATGTCAACTGGAGGAGAAATGAATGGAGCAATATTCTGTTTTCTGACGAGTCCCGTTTTTCTGTGCATCCGGCTAATAGGCGTATTTTCATCTGGAGGGACCGTGGCAGTAGGAATAATCCTGCGTTCGTGCACGAAAGTTTCAGATTTGGCGGTGGAGGATTGTTAGTGTATGTTGGCATCTCCATTGACGGGCGCGCTGACCTCTACATTATTCGAGAAGGAGCTCTGACTGGTCGCCGATATAGGGATGAGATCCTCAGACCTATTGTAGTCCCTTACGCTGCAGCAATCGGAGATAACTTCATTTTAATGGACGATAACTGCAGGCCACATCGTGCAAACCTGGTGGAGGATTTTCTTTTCGAGAAAGGAATCGTTCGAATGGAATGTCTAGCGTGTTCTCCAGACATGAATCCAATCGAGCACGTTTGGGACGCTCTAGGAAGACGAATTTCTGGCCGCCAACAACCCCCACAAACTCTCCAAGAACTGGAAAGAGCTCTTCTGGAAGAGTGGGGCAGAATACCCCAGCTCGTCATTAATAGCCTCATTGAGTCCATGCCTCAAAGTTGTTCAACGTTGCTGCCCGCTCGTGGAAACCATACCCCCTACTGAAAATGATTTTCTTTGAAGAAAACACCTTTTCTTATTCTTTTTTTTTTTTCATATGCACAAATTGTGTTTTTTTCATTTTGTACACAAATGCGCAATAAAATGCATTTTTTTCTGCCAAACATGTGTAATTTATTCTCATATAACCTACTATGTCTGTCGACCATGTATCAATCAGCTAAAAAGTTTCCCAGATACAAAATCCACCTAAAACTGCAATATCCTTTAATTGTTTTTAGCAGTTTATCTTGCTCAAATTTTAATATTTTTACATGATTTTTTTGCATAGGATAGTTGAGGATGATCTACAACCGCTTTAATTTTTACTTTTTCGATTTTATTTTCAGATTTTTTTTAAATTACTTTAGTTTTCGAAAGCCGTTTGAACTGGTTTTGCCAATTAAACTGTCATGCTATAAAAAAAGTATGTAACTAAAATCGAAAAAGTAAAAATTAGGCCGGTTAGATCGTTGTCAGATAACCTAAGGAAAAAAGCATGCATAAATATTTACATTTTAGCAAGATATTTGAAAATAACACCCAAATAGACTTAACATTGTCATCCGGGTCTTTATTAGTGAATCGAGTGGTGTTTTAAGTGGCTTATGAAAAAGTATTTATTACCAGGTATAAATCGACTACCAATTTGATATTTACAAACTTAAAATTATAAATATAATGAGTATTATTCGAATTCTATAAAAAGAACAGAATAAACTCAAAATCCATTGTTCCCAAAAAGAGGCAAAACAATGAGGAGCTGTATCCAAAAATAGTAGTACGTGCAATATTGTGTATGCTATATTGACACTAATCAATGGATATATGAATACAACCCCTCATCTTTTTGCTTCGCTCTGGGAAAAAAAGATTTTGAGCCTGTTCTATCGACAATAATTTTTAAAATTTTCAAATAATGTTTTTGAGACTTTTACAAAAGCTGCTCTAAACATTTAGCTAACACATTATGCACATTATATTTTAATTGCATTTGCGCATGATTAGTGAAGTATTAGTTACTAAACTTACTCATTTTTCATACAATTTTAATCATTTTTTAATTCTGATTGCTGTACATTGTGTGCATTGTTGTCTGTTATTTTTTCTGAAAAAGAATTTTTTTCTTATATTAAGAACTCTGCAAATTATAAGCAAAAATCTTGGGAAAATTTGCGACTTTTTTATGAAAACCTTAATTTCTCTGCAAGTATATATGCTAGCCTCATAAAAATGGGTACAGTTTATAGCAATAAGCTACTTAATGATAATCGTCAGTTTGGTACCTTTTGCTACATTAGATTTGACAGAGTTATCCAAAAGATATTCGTTCTTTTTCAATTTGTCCTCTATGGGGTTTCGAGATAAAATTTCTCGGAAATATATGACTTGTACTATTTTGTTTACACACCTGGAGTTTCAGAATAATTCCTCATGTATTTCTCTAGATATTTAATAAAACCAGGAAAAATGTTGGAAACTGGTTTTATACAATAGAACACAAAAAAAATCTTGAAACACCATAAAAATAAAATAAATAAAATATCGCAAGGCTTGCTTTCGCCCTTTCTCGCCTTGCCAAGTCAGTCGTGCCGCTACATTCATTGTAGACGCACGTCTTTTCGCCTGATGAAGATAGACTAAGTTTTATCGAAAGGCCTTGCGATATTTTATTTATTTTATTTTTGTGGTGTTCCAAGAAGTTTTTTGTGTTCTATTTAATAAAACGTCTAAAATCGCAAGTGACCGGTCACCTTTAGCCGCATAGTGTATTTGTCTAACATTTCTTATTGTGTACCTACTGTATCATCATTATGAACCATTGAAATGTTTTACGTTGTTATAATGTACTTTTTTTCTCTATCGAATTCAAGAACAATGGACATAGTCTAGCTCATTTTCATGTGTATAGGATTATGTACCATTTATCAAATTCACTTAAAATTTTTGTTTTCACTTTAAATTTATTTCTACTAGTGTCAAAATACAGCTTTTACGATTTTTGACTTATAATTATTTTTGATTTGATTTTCAAATAAAGTTAATCAAAAATCCTTTTAGCTACACTGATTGTATGACTTAGGATCCTGTTTATTTAACATCTATAAATAAAAATCCTCAATTCAAAACTCTAAAAAATGTCACTTGACACCGGTGGAAATAAAGTAAAATAACTACTTATTTTTTTTCTGCTTGTGGCAATTTGCGAATCTTATTCAGTCTATAATTCTGGAGTGATTTCTGTTAAATTGAGGAGTTCCAAGCACTTCTGACTATATAGTTGAAGGCAGCGCATTATGCCAACAAATTATAAAGATCTTAAAAATGGAAAAATAATTCATTAAATAACAAAGTGATTAAATCCAACTAAATTGCAAATAAACTGTACATGCAATATATGATTTCCAATTCCTTAAGAATACTGTGAACCATCTTAATTACATCCTATGCAGTTTTAAACATAAATACATCGCCGACAATCATTTGGTAAAATTACTGTAATTGCTTCATATATTCTAGCTTTGAAATTTCGACATTTTACACTCTTTTTTATGCAATTTTGCATTGTCTTACGGTATCATAAGTACAATACTTTTCGCTTAAATTTGTAACTGAACGGGAAGTAAGAAATAAATAATATGTAAGAAATCTGTATGTCCGTGCAATAACAATTTTATAAATGGTTATAGACAGGAACCATCAAGACATGTTTATCATCACGAAAAAAGGGATTTGATTTAGCTCTTTTAAGACTTTGGCAATTAATTACTTGTATAAAATTTATAATATTTTCTCCCTTCAGAAAAATTAAAGCTCTTTCCAGCATTTTATTTTAATGCACATATAAACTTTTTCAGATATCGTTATCAACTTTTTTTACATTGTTAAAAAACATAAAAGTTCAGGTAAACTTTATTACATATTTCTTAAATGATGGAAATTATTTATAATGCCATTTAATATTTTAATAATTTTTTTTTATTAATTATTTTTAAAATTTTGGAATCTTATTAATAGGATTATAGAATATCAAATCTATATTAAGATCATTATTCGACTAAGGCTAATTTTTGTATTTTTCATACAACAAGTCAAGTATCTCCCACCATTTTCGTGCGACTAATTATTTAGCAGAACACCGTCTGGACAATAAATTCGCAAGGTTAATAATATCTTATATATTTTGCCACAGTATAAGATGTTCAGCAAATGGATTTCTAAAACATCATTATGAATAAAAATCTCGAATTTTCACCTATAGCTACATTCAGAACAAAACTGTTCTGGAGTCAGCCCAACAATAAATAATAAGATCAGATAAATTAAGATGTCTGATTATGAAACATAACAAACTAGACCCTATACAACAGGTAAAAAGTTCTATGTGAAGAATTTTTATGACACTGAAGAAAAAAAATCTCTTAAATTGACAGGAAAAAATTGTCAATTTTGGCGCCAGTTTAAAGCTGTTTAATTTACAGAAATACGTGTGATTTTTCATTAAAACAAATTTTCTCTTTAATAATTACATCTATTTTTTGTAATAATTACGAAATTCAGAGATTCACATTTCTTTTACAGAGAGATACTGTTTTCTTGAAAAACAAATTTTTTCTGTAAAAATTACAGTTTTTTTCACAGTGTAGATTTAAGAGACCAAACCCAAATCTTGCCTGTTCTAAACTAACTTGACTTTATATTCGTTCACAACTCATAAAAACACACGTACATTATGTATTTTTACCGCATTCTCAAAACAGATGTAAATTTATTGACTCATCCTCCATTTGAGACAAACTGTTTAAGATGTAGTTAAATTAGAAAGAAAATGTGATTTCTGACGATATGACTAAATTTTTTATGGTTATAAATGATCAGAAATAACATCGGCTCATTTGCGTTTTGATTTCACGTTTCTTGTAAAATCCTTTATAGAATCAACTTTACTATACCCATATAGCCTGGAAAAACTGTATCAGGAGATGTAGATTCCCTTCGTTTCTTAAAATACATTTTTAAAAAATTTTTAGACCGAAATAGCTAAAACATTAATGCAATCTCAAAAACACAAATATTACAATATGACTTTACTTGGAGTTTAATATTACGAAAATGTTTAGTAAATGGTAAAAAGATACTCCAATTTTTTTGTTGCAAAGAGTTCGGAATATATCAAACAAGAAAGCAAAATCATGTGTCAAGCATATATTATGAAACAGTTTCTAATACTTCCAGAATACTTTACCAAAGTGTTAATCTTTAAAAAGGTAAAGAAGAGACCTAAGTAAACATTTTAGTAAACGCATAAAACATTTGAATATCAGATGTCAGGAATAATCGAAAATATTGGATAAAGTCATCAATTTGCGATTGTTTTATTTTCGTCCTGTATATCATTTACATATTTGTATAAATTATATGTAGCATAGTAAATTTCTTTTAATAAGAAAATGCATAAGAAAATTCAAAATTCCTCTTCAGTAATTTCTAACAATAGACGGAAGCGTTCATGAATTATTTTGTACAAGCCTGTACACTGTGGAAAAAAAATCGGTAAAGTTACTAAGATTTTTCAAGTAGATTTGTATTCCAAAATCTTTTCATGTACCGCTAACTGCAAAATCTCATCTAACCTTTCTCGGTTACATAAAATTTTACTGTTATCATTATATAAAAAGTTATTGGAATACAAATCTACTAGAAAAATATTAGTAATTTTACAGGTTTTTTTTACACTGTACATTACATATATCTTTTTATACACACTACATATTAAGCTAAATTTAATTCATGCAAAAACACACTTAAAACTACTGTAATCATTTTTCGAAAAAATTTTATACATAGGTAGTCATGCATCCAGTTCTTTGCATAGCCCGTAATATGATTTTATTCCAATGAAAATGAATGACATTTTTCTGGCCTACTTATTTTAGTTCTTTGTCACTTATTAATATGGTGCTGCAGTGTAATTTTTCTTCTTAATTTTCATATAGTTTAAGTCAGAAATAGTAAAATAATAGCTATTTGCAAGATCTTTTAGATATTTCTTTGAAAATAATGTGTTTAAAATCTTTGTATAAATTAAGTGGACTTTTATTATGTCATTTTTCGGGCTGCCATAAATTAACAAGAAAAAAATTTAACATTAAATCTACTATATGCAAAACATGTTTCTTTAAACATAATTAAAATATCAGAATTCAAAACATAAAAAAAAACAAGCATGTAAAAAATATCTTAGTAAGGAATTGTCATATTATTGCTGTCATTATCTTGTTATATGTATGTCAATAAATGGCACACAGTTACATAAAAATTAACTTATTACTTAAGTTCTTCAAAATTTAACAATTTTACATGGAAAATTCTTTATTCTTCAATAGAAAATAAATTGACCTCTTTGAATTTTGAATTGTTTTGAATGAAGAATTTCAGTATCTCAGATAAAACAAAATCTCACATTTTGTGATATTCACCTATTAAAAGAAAACAAACAGAAAAAAGTACTAACTTGAAGTTAATGGGAAATAAAAAACAACTGAAAGTTTGCGAATATGGCGATAGGTAGCCAAGCACCCCAGAATTCGCTCTTCATCAATGGCCTCATAGCAACCTTGAGAACCCTTCATAAAATGTTTCTCTTGTGTGCATGTTGAATCTCATCAAAGATTATGTGTTTGTTCTAATGTTACCTTCTAATGCAAGGATGTAGTAGTAAAAATAACAGAAGATATATGCTTTAAGCAGAGGGTATACGATCAAGGTGAAGTGTATATTCTAGATTGTGTATACTATAGCTTTCTTGACAAACAGAGGGTATGCGGTGTTCCTTTTAAAAATCCAAAAGGTATACCCCAGTATACCCTTCACTACATCCCTGCTCTAATGTTGAAGGACTTAGAGGACAAGCATACCTGCTGCCATTCAAAGAGTCATACCGGACATGTAAAAAAATATGAGGGATTAGTTATTGTGCCGCTTCTATATTTCTCTAGAGGCTCACCCAAAACATTTATAACCAGGGTCTGACAAATCCGGTAAGCCGACTCACCCGACCGACTAAAATATTCCTCTTGGAAACTAATATTTCTACCTACTTATTAATTTTATTAATTAATCTTACCTACTATAAATTTAAATGGGCTATCTTTAGGGGTTTCAATTCTGAAAAATCAATCGACAAATGGTATTTCAAATAAAACTTTCAAATTAATTTATGTATACAATTTCTTGTTGGAAATTAAGGGTAAGTATATTATTTTGTCTACTGTCTTAATTCTTAATTTCATAGTCTATTTCTGTTAAATTTTTACAGTATAAAAGTGGTATTATCTTAAAACTTTTACCCAGTCTGATTTATTTTATTGTATAGTGAAATTGTTTCTGAAAATTGACGCAGATCACTCAAAAATAGCCGAATGCAATTTTGATTGTCTTACGAGGAACTGTTCAGACATGTAAGCCATGTCTGTAGAGCATAGTGTTCCTCCCTGTCGTCTTTAATGAGGTATTAAAAATACAATTTTCAGCCGTAAGGAAAAATTACATGACAATCTCAGACCGCTGGGGCATAGACTGCCCCTTCGTCACAAAGAGCGGGTGATAAACATTAGATGTTAAGATGTTTGTTTCCTGAATATGGTTATGAGTAGCTAGTGTTCAATTTTGCAGTTAATGCGTTAATGTCAGAGATATAATTCTTCAAGCTGGCTCCTAAAAAATTTCCCTTATGTTTAAAAATGTTCCATTTTTGTCAATCTCTGCTGATAACTGTTTTCAACTTAAACTTTCACTTGTTATTTTTAAATTCCAATGAACCACAAAATTGTTCTTTTTTTAACTTTTAATAGCCCTGTAAAATTGGGTTATACATTTATGTACACCTTGTATTTAAATTTTCTTCAGTGCTAATTATTTTTCTTTTAAAACTATAATTTTTCATTAAAAAAGTAATAATAACGTAATTTATGAATGCGAGAATATTTTCATGATTTTCTCACAAAATCACTAAAACTAATCAATTACTGAAATGAGCATTCAAGTAATTATTACTATGAATTTTATCACAAAGTAAGTAATATAAAATGTTAATTTTGACAATTCGCAAATATGTTCATCGAACGTTATCGATATTTCCGCTTCAATCCTCAGATCCTATCGCAACATATGCGTGTGACGAGTCACATCTGTTGAAAACATCTGTATTATGCATTATTAAATGATAATTGAATGCCATTAAAGGAGACGTTCTGACCACACGTGTCTTGTTTATATTCTGATTTCATTTTGCGGAAGCTCCTGATTTTCCTCTATCGAGGAAGTGTCGTGTATGTCATTGAGTTCATCGGAAAAACAAAAAACAGATTTCAGAACTAAATATGCATATAAACTATCGATCATTTGACTTTGAAATTGACATAAGTAATTAAAAATCAGCAATTGATTGGTTTGGTTAATTTTTGTCGGCCGATTATCTACACTAAGGATATGGTCCCGGGGGGGAGTGCCCTTCGTCGGGGTCTTTTTAAGGAAGCCTAACCCCTAGAGAACTATGAAAAACTCCGAACGGTTAGGCCGTTCTAGGAATTAATTCGTGCGGTTTTACAAGAGATTTCGTAACTAGCTTACTTTCCCATAGTTTCGTTTGTTCAAACATGCATTTAAAACTACTGTTATTACACATCCAGTTTAGTATATGCCGTTTGGTTTAAGCGTAAACAACAACAATTTTTATCCAACTGAAAATGTCAAATTTTGTGCTGAGAAAGTATTTTTGAAGGGGGTTCTTCTTCGGTACTTTAATACGAAGAAAAGTGCAACCGAAAGTCATCGTATTTTGGTGTAAGTTTATGGCGATCATAATCTAGCTAAACGAACGTGTCAGAAGTGGTTTGCACAGTTTAAAAGTGGTGATTACGGCTTGGAAGACCCAGAACGACCTGGAGAACGAAAAAAATTTGAAGATGAAGAATTGACAGCTTTGCACGATCTGGATTCATGTCAAACCCAGTAAGAACTTTTAAAATCATTAGAGATTGATCAAACAACAGTTTCCAAATTATTCAAAGCAGTGAGAATGATTCAAAAGATGTTACATTGGTTTCCATATGAATTAAAAGAAAGAGAGGTTGAAAGAAGAAAAACCGTTTGCGAAATGCTGCTTCAAAGACGGAAAAATAAGGGATTTTTGCATTGGATTGTTACTACTGATGAGAAATGGATTTATTACGAAAATCCTAAAAAAAAACGGGTAATGCCAGGCGAACCAGGTCCATCGCAACCGAAACGAAATATTCACTGTGCAAAGGTGAAAGGTGTGGTATACTATGAGCTTCTGAAACCTGGTGAAACTATTAATGGCGAACGATATCGACTTCAGTTGATGCGTTTGAAACAAGCTCTGGCAAGAAAACAACTAGAATGGGATAAAAGACATAATAAACTTATTTTGAATATGATAACGTCCGACCACATGTCGCAAAACCAGTGAAACCATACTTGGAGAATGTCGTATGGAAAGTGTTACCCCACCTGCCGTATTCACCAGACATTGCTCTTTCAGACTACTACTTGTTTGAATGTATGAATAACGATTCGATTGGACAGCGGTTCACTTCTTCAGAAAATATAGAAAAATGGGTCTCTGATTGGATCGCTTCGAAAAGTGAGGATTTCTTTCGAGACGGAATTCTTAAATTGCCTGAAAGATGGGGAAAAGTAGTGAGTAGCAATGGACAATGTTTTTGTGTATTTTGCTTCTGAAATAAAGCTTTAATTTTTTATTAAAAACCGCACGAATTAATTCCTGGGCCAAATAAATGGGACTCAAAACGACATAGAGAGACACTGTCTCACAGACTTCGGTACATGAAAATTGTCTCTTTCATGGCTGTTCAATTAACGCTAAATTGCTATCGAAATAATTCTTTATTGTAAATCTGATTGAAAGCATTAGACATTCAAATTAGGATTTTTTTTTCTTTTTTTTTTTTGTCACATAACTGGGAATGAAATATTACATGAAATCTAAAATTGTGCTTAGAAAACAGAAAAAAAGAAGAAGTAGAAGAAGAAAAGATCGTTCTGAGAAAAGTAAAAATACAGGGTGTCCAGTAAATGACTGGCCCATTTTGAATGTACATAACAACAACAACAACAACAACAACAACAAATGATTTGAGATAAAAATGGGTGGTTTGCTGCATTCTTATCAGAAAATCAATAATTTTTTTAGATATGAACTTTCTTAAAATAGTTCGAATTTCGGCCAACAGATGGCGCTGACGGCGGCAATAGGCTGTTGAAATTCAGACATTACTGTAGTTTTCACACGCATGACTTTTTCGGCTTATTTCGCAGAGTCAAATCTCTGTCGACATGTTAAATCGGCGCTCTACTCACCTGCAGAAATAGAGTTTGTTTTAGCAGAAATAAAGATTTAACCTCTTCAGTCCCTGAGTACCCAAATGGGTACATCAGTTTTGTCCCATTTTATTAATGATACTCAAATATAAATGAAATTTGATATAAGAATAATATGTTTCGAATTCTAAGATTCGAGTTAATGAAAATAAAACAAAAATTTCGCTCTGAAGTCAAACGAGAGAAGAAATAATTCAGTAATAATTAAAAATACTGTAATAATCGCCAGTAGCGAAGAGGTTAAAATATTTATGATTGAATAATGCCTATTATATTTAATAAAAACCAACAAAATATTTATTGACTTTTCACACATTTACCATAAATAAATTGTATTCAAAAGATGTTTTTGAACCGGTTAATTGATTATCTTTTTACGTACAATAAATTGAAAACATGGGATAAACACCGCTTTTTTAAGTTAAAAAAATCTTAATATTTAATCTAAACATTTCTTCCATTAAATAGCATGAAACCGCATTTAAAAAATTAGTGGCGTTAAAAAGCTTTAAGTCATAGATCAAGGAAATTCTTCTTGTCTACATCGTGCAGTGAAATCAACTAAGTGGTTAAAACAGTGGTACGGAAATAGTGTTGGGGCAAGTTCCCTGTCTAAAAAAAGCGGGGCTGTGACTTATAAATGGGCACACAAAAATATAATAAACCTTAGAATCAAGGAATCTGTTTATAACAAATCCTGTTATTAAACTTAAAAAAAACACTGATTTCAACGGAGAAAGTAACATGCAAAACTACTTCCTGAGACGGAGACCTGCCTAAAAAGAAATATTGTTCATTTTTCCGAAAACCGAATTCATCCCTACATTATACTCATATTTTGAAATTTAACACATCTGAAAATTTTATCACGAAAGCCACGAGAGATTTTAAGATAACTTTTACGCACACATTTCCCTTCCCCCTCCCCCCCCAACTGAAAACATATTTACGCTGAAATGGAATGATGTTTAAAAAGAAAAAAAGCATTGCACCTGTTTTATGCCTTGCGAGTTACCCTTTCAAAAATTTCATTACAAAGAGCATTATAGATCCTGAAATGTATTTTTCGTCCTCCCCCCCCCTTTCCTTAATTATTCTTCATGAGCAAATGAAGGGAAAGAAGAATTCTAAATTCATCTTGCATCCGATTTGAAATAAAGAACATTATTTTTTAAAAAACGATTTTAAAATCTTTTAAAAAATTATATATGAAGAACACTAATGTCCCAGTAATTTGGTAATATTTATATTTATAAAATTGGACTAAAGTACGTAGACCTATGATGATTCTATGATGATTAAGGATCTATTATGCCTTCTGTGGTGAAATTTTGAAAAGAGGTGACTCGCACAATATAAAAACTGGTAAGTCGCTTTTTTTCTCCTTTTAAGCATCCTTCCATTTCAGCGTAGATACGTTTGCAATCAGGGGAAGAAGAGGGAAGGGTTGTGTGTAAAAAGCATCTTAAAATCTGACGTGGCTTTCATAATAAAATTTTCAGATATGTTAAATGTCAAAATATGAATATAACGTAGAGATGAATTCGGATTGCGGAAAAATGAAAAATATTTCATTTTAGACAGGTTTCCGTCTTAGGAGGTAGATTTATATGTTACTTTCTCCGTTTTGAGCAATAATTTTATATGTTTAAGACATGATTTTTTATAGACAAACCTTTATTCGAAGATTTAATATATTTTTATGTGCTGATTTATAAGTCACTGCCCCGCTTTTATTTTAGACAGCGAACTTGTTGCCACTATTTGCGTACTACTGTTTTACCTTCTGATTTAATTTCATGTCGTACAGGCAAGAAGAATTTGCTTGATCCATGTCGTAAAGCTTTTTGACATCACTAATTTTTCTAAATACATTTTCGTACTATTTAATGGATAAAATATTTAGAAGAAATATTAAGATTTTTTTAAATAAAAAAAAAGCGGTGTTTATTCCATATTTCAATTTATTGTACGCAAAAAGAAAATACGTTAATCGGTTACAAAAACATTTTGGAATACAATTTACTTATAGTAAATGTGTGAAAAGTCAATGAATATTTTTTTGGTTTTTATTAAATAAATAGGCATTATTCGATCATAAATATTATCTTAAATATCTTTCCATCCAACAAACTCTATTTCTGCGGGTGAGTGGAATGTCGATTCAACATGTCGACTGAGATCCGACTTTGAGAAACTAGCCGAGACTCTCATGCGCATGAAAACTAGAGTAATGTCAGAATTTCGGTAGCCTATGCCGCCGTCAGCGCATCTGTTGGCCGAATTTCGAACTATTTTAAGAAAGTATATATTTGAAAATTTATTGATTTTCTAATAACAATGCAGCAAATCGCGCATTTTTATCTCAAACTTTTTGTTGTTGTTGTTGTTTACATTCAAAATGGGTCAGTCATTTACTGGACACTCTGTATATGTAATGCAATGTTCTTGCTTGGGATTTTCCTGAAGGGAGAAGTTACGTCATTTTCCCACCAGATGGCGTATTCGAGGGCTTGCAATGCTAAATGTTTAAATATTATAGAGCGTTATTAAACTGATGAGTTCGCGCGGAATCGTTACACTGCGTTTTATTATATTTAGATGGAAAAGAAAACGATGATGTAGCTCTATATATAGAGAGAAAGTGTATTGCTGAATTTGATCTGGAATTTCAGACAGGTCGTATGAGAATCAAGAGGACGAAAAATTGCCATAGAATGCAAAACCATTCATTTATTCTGAAATACAGGATGTTTCACCCTAACTGAAGTCCGGTTGAAGCAAATAAAAATAAAAATTTTACAATGAAAATATACCTTATCTACTTATTATAATAAAGTATAAATTATTATAATTAGTATAATAAAATGCGTCCGGAGAAATGTGTAGAACGGTTCCAGGTTGAACCACTCCGATTTGGAATTCAACCGTTGCTAGACGCCACGTTAGACTTAATTGAAAACAGATGTTAAAAGATTTTTTAAAAATTTCTTCCACTTGAAATAATGTTTGTTCAGCATATTTTCATATAAAACATGTATACCAAATCCAATTTTAATACATAAAGATAACAGTGGAAGTGTAAACTGATAAGCTTTGTATCATCTGAGTACGATCGTATTTTATTTATCTACTCAAACACTGTCTCTCACAACTTTAGTGTTGCCATCTATGAACTAATTTAGAAGCCTTTTGTGGCCTTTTTTCTTTATAAAAGATAAAGATGAATTTAAATTTAGTTTTTTTATTTTTTTTAAATGATAACATTTATCCGGTTAATTTTTTTTAATTTTGTTTTCCATTTAAATAAAATAAGCTCTTTTTTTCTTCAAGTTATTATGGATATATAAGATATCATCATGACTGCATTAGTATAACTGAAAATTATTTTTTCACGTGCTCTTAAATTATAATTTTATCTGCTTTGATGCATGCAAATAAATCAAAATTGCTCTTAAATCAAAATTTGATGATTTTTATTTAGTTTATGTTACTATATATTCCTTATATTTAAATGATATTTGATAAAAAATATAAATTTCGTTTACAGTGCACGCAAATTTCGAATAAATATAATTAAGGCTTTTAAAAACTGGTACATTTAATTTAAAATTTTATAAAAGAAACAATAATAATAATTTTGGTTTTCATAATTTACGGTTTGAATTTTTAAAGTTACATAGCTGAAGTTTTTAAAAATTGATTTTGATTTAAATCAATGCCTCCTGCTACAGAAAATAGCAGTATTTTCTATAAGAAACTGCGATTTTTTTTAAAAAAAAGATTATTTTGTTTGTATTAACTGCGTATAGATGGCATCTAATCCAAATTTAAAAATAAAACATAATGCTTCATAATCGATGTCTAAAAGCATCGAACTAAGAATCAATCATGTACCCACGGCTAAAACCAAATCATACTTTTAATAAAGATAATGTATTTTAAAATTTAAAAAACTTCAATATTTAATTTGAATGCTTTGTGAAATCTTCAGAAATTGAGTTTTATTTTACTAATTATTATTATTGTTGTAATGAATACTGTTCTTTGTTTTGAAGCTAAAATTTTTTCAAAAACTAAATATAAACTTTAAAAAAAATTATTTGCATTTGTAGAAATTTATTGCTATTTTTAAAATGTGCTTTTCTAAAATACAAACTCTTCAAGAATAAAATCTGTAATCTGTTTGTTTGTATGAAGTAAAGATAAAATGCAAGTGAAAATTCCGTCAATTTTGACGGGGCTACATCCTAGTTTTACATAAAATGTGATAATATAACGAAAATTTCTTGAAAAAGATGGAACTCACACGATCGATCATACCGTATGAATTGGTAATTGCAGTCCAAGCACTATAGTGTCAAGTGCATACTGCTGGCACGTGTAATGGAAAGTACTACCAATTTTTCTTTATTTTATCACATTTACAATAAATTTGAGCATGTTTATTAAAGTTTCATGACAATAGGCTTACATTTTCTCTTATTATTATTATTATCATCAACCGAACTCTTCACTGCTAGATTTTTTTTCTATCTTTATGCAAAAAAGTTATTTAAAATCTACATATCGGTCTTGTAATGGGAAAAATGGTAAAAATGAATAAATAAATTTCAAATCTTCAGCTAAAATTTCATATTTAACGGTGTGTCTTTTGTACACACAATTGGAATTTTTAAGTATTGCATTGCTCTGTTTTGCAATTAAATGGACTTAAATTAATTAATTTTATTTACGTAACATTCTGCAACTGTCTTTATATTAAAAATTTTAAGAATCCGGTAAAAATGATAAAAGTAAATTTTGCTTTAACCTCTTCAGTCCCTGAGTACCCAAATGGGTACATCAGCTTTGTCCCATTTTATTAATGTTACTCAAATATAAATGAAATTTCGATATAAGAATAATATGTTTCGAATTCTAAGATTCGAGCTAATGAAAATAAAACAAAAATCTCGCTCTGAAATCAAAAGAGAGAAGAAATAATTCTGTAAGACTGTAATAATCGCCATTAGCGAAGAGGTTAATAGCTTGATCGATAATATATACATATATTTGGGGGGGGGGGGGTTCTGAAGAAGAAATTATATTTTTTTGTTAAATGCAACCATCTGGCATGAACAAAGTAAGTGTTATTCCATTCTCTGGACTGTTCTTAATCACATACAGCGATCATATTGGAGAATTCATAGCACATAATGAGAATTATAGTGTTTTTAGGTATGGGCCAGATGTAGCACACCGTCTAGTAAAGAGTTAAGTTGAGTTAGGGTTGAAAACCTTTTATTTTTTATTAAATAGCTGGTTTGCGATCACATGTTCCACATCATTTTTTCCTCTTCTTGATGCTACACCCTCCTTGAATTTGACGGTCGAATTCGACAACATTCTGTATATATGCATATATTAAGTATATGTATATATTAAATATGTACATATTAATATACATATCATTACTCATAATTCTTCTGCAGTTTTGTTACTTTTATAATTATATAAATAAAAATAAAAATAATTGTATCTCACAAAATTGTTTTTTAATTAAACTATTATAAAATATGAGAAGTTTTTGAATTTTTATAAATGAATAACTTTTCTTCCTAAGAAAAGAAGAAAAATGTTTTATGACTGATTTTCCCGCTGTAATCTTACATAATTCACACAGATATGCACAAAAGTACATGTAAAACTTGTTAGAAAACGATTAAGAATCGTATTCACATTGTAATGAAACTGATTGTTTCATATGCAGATCACGAGCTTTGAATTAGCCAGAATTGTCAGCTGCGATTGAGATTTAAAAAAGAACAACGTTTTTCCGATTGTTCACAGTGCAGAATTTTCTCTTCCCAAGTTTCTTTATGGAACATATCCTCACCGGAGGCATCTTCGAAAGTTTTTTATAGGAAGCCAGGGTGTGTCTGCTATCCCAAGTTGGAACTTCTTAGTCGTCAGGAAGTTAGATACGTAGGTTACTAGAAAAAAATTCTCGATCGCCAAAATCGCCAAACTTTTTTGAATTGAACTCTAATGAAATCACGACGTACTACTTTTTCCATTCATAAAAATCCACGTGGTATTATAACAGACCATCTTTTTTTTCTTATTTTCACTTTTACATTTGGCATACGCTTTTTACACTAAACCAATTTTAGTAATTCTGGTTTTAAATAAATTTGTTCATTTGTAGATGAGCTACCATTTTTTTAAACAAGTGTAAATTGCATGTTAAGCGTAGCAAATGAGGTGCATTCATTATAACGAAGTTTTAAAAATATTGGCGTTATAGTACGCTGTTCTTTGGATATAGTATGATTTCGAAATCTTTTGTGTGTTTTTGTAAATACTATCTGCTTTCTTTTATACAGAAAGTAACTTGTAGTAAACTTCAGCAACGTACATCGATTTCATAAAATGTAAAATAGTTTAATATAATTAAATCACGCCCCAAATAATGTTTACCCTTATATCATTATCAGAACCCAGAAAAAGGAATTGATTAAAACTACAAAACATATTTTGTTGAGTACATTTTGATTGTTTTAAGGGAATTCTTTAATTCAAGTAAAAAATCGTTTTGTTTCTCAGACAAAAAAAACAAAAAAAAAACATTGTTAACACTTTTATAAAAATTTAACAAAATTTCATAGATTTGATTTGAGTCTTATAGCTATAAAGGATTAACAGAATTTTTGTATTAAAAAGAACCTTTCAAATTGAGACGAATTAATGACGTTATTATTACGTTATTATGCATTTCGGATGAAAATTATAGACGGAAAATTGAAAAAAAAATCAACAATATTTTTTTCCGTTTATTCAAACAAAATTTCCATTGACCCGTATTGGGTTCAATGGGAAAATTTTGTTATATAAGTCAATGTAAGTCAGTTTTTTATATAAGCTATACACTACATGGCCAAACATGACCGTCCACTTGAGATTTTAGACATTTTGTTAAATATCTAGAAAAATACATAAGGAATTATCCTGAAACTCTAAGAGTATAAATATAATAGTATAAGTCATATATTTCCGTGAAGATTTCTTCCCGAAACTCCATAGGGTACCGGCAACAAATTAAAAAAGAATGAATATCTTTTGGACAACCCTGTCAAAATAAATGCATCAAAAGCGTTCAAATTGTAGATTATGATTAAGTGGTTTATAGTAATAAACTTTGTTCATTTTTATGTCGATAGCATGTACACACGTAAAGAAGAGGGTTTTTATAAAAACAGTTCCAAATTTTTTAGTGATTTTTGATTTTAACCTTTTACAGGCCAATGTTCCCAATTGGGAACATAAAATTAAAAATTTAGCAAAAATTAAATTTCATCAAAATTGACTTGAAAAAATTAGCAGAAATAGTAAAAAGATGACTTGATTTTTTAAAATGGAAGTTACATTCGTATCATTAATAGGGAAATGTACAGAAAATCAAAAAAATGACCATTTCCATTGTTTCTTACAATGCTAAACTAAAATATTCATATAAATGTGAAAAACCATCCAATGCTGCTGAAAAACGGTTGGTATACATAAAATAGCTTTAATCAATAAAAAGGACATCATATTTTATAATAATAATCAAAAATACACTCGGAGTTGTTAATTAAATATTCATGTTCCCAATTGGGAACGTTGGTCTGTCGCCATTATTCTGCGTTGACATAATTTTCTGTACGAGGAATTTTTGTTGAAAAGTAATAGAAAGGGGAATCCCCGTTCAGCGAAGAAAAGGGAAAACTTCTGAATTATTTGAAAGGGGAATCCCCTTCCGTAGGGAAGGAAAGGGAAAACTTCGGAATTATTTGAAAGGGGAATCCTCTTCCGTAGGGAAGGAAAGGGAAATTCCATAAATAGTTGAAAGGGGAATTCCCGAATTTTGTGAAAGAACAGTCCAATTTTATTAGCAGCTTAGTACGTTCACTTCTCAGATTTAATTTTTAAAGATATTGAATGGAATTTTTTAGTGAACTAACATAGTATGGAGAAAAATTTTAAAACTCTAGAGGCGGCTGTTGATTATCTAATGACTCTGAGAGATTCCGATGTTTCGGATTTTTCAGACGAAGAACTTGAAATTTGTCAGCTTTCTCCTGATGAAAGTGATCTCATCTCAGAAGAAGAGGATATTGATGACAGTATCCTTAATCCTGTTGTGCCCTCGGATGTTTGTGGTCACCTTAGTATTTTTACTAATAAAGTGCCAATAAACCAAAATAGTTGCGAAAATCAAGTTTCAGGATCTGCTACCAATGAACAAAAAAATAAACGAAAGAAACTTTGTAGTTCTGATAAGGAGAAAAAAGTGAAGTCATTTACACCAAAATGGAAAAAAAGTTCTGTGTTTAGTAAGCCCATCAAGAGTGAACCAACAATAAAAATTGCTGGTAAATTTCCAGAACTAATAGAAGCAGAATCTATTGACGTTGTTTTCAATGTCATTTCCCAGGACTATATAAGTTTTCTGGCAGAAATGACATCAACTTATTCCGCTCAAAAGGGGACTAACATACAAACTAACTGTAAAGATATTGCTCAATTTTTTTGGATTACCGTTACAGAGTGGATATCATTAGGTACCCACTGAAAATAATTACTGGAGTACTTCAGAAGATATAACTGTCCCCATTACCTCTACTATCATGTCAAGAAAAAAATTCAAAGAAATTTAAAGAAATTTTCATTTGATGGGTAATACTTCATTGCAACCTGGTGATAAGTTGGGAAAAATCAAACCAATCTGTGATGAACGAAATAAAAAATGTAATCAGTTTGGATTATTTCACAACCAGCTTAGCATTGATGAATAGGGTGGAGCGAAAAAAAATATTTTTTTTTAAATCAAAAACGGGTAGGTACCAAAAGTTGCTTTTATATTAGTACATCAACTGTGTGAAATTTTACCGCTGAAAAAAATGGCCTGAGTCTGCGCTTTTGCTCCAAAAATCGAAATTTTGGGTAAAATTTGTCATTTTTTGACATTTTTTCAAAAAAAAATTAATAAATTCTTACAGAGCTGGTTATTATTTAAAAGTGTTACTTAAACCTTTATATTTATCTGCTTAACATATTTAAACTATAAAACAATACCTTTATTCCGTATAGCTGGAGAAAGACAGACAACTTTTGGTAAGAAAACGGCATTACCACTCTATTGGGACATACAATGAATTGTTGTTTTTAATACAGCTCTTCTTTTCAAAACTATCTTGGACATACGTCGTAGAGGTGGCTATATTTCATATACCATCCGTCCCAACTATTCAATCATCTTAGTACAGTTTTTTATTTATGCATTGATTTGTGATTTTCTTTATCAAAATTTGGCATGTTTTCAATGCATCTACCTAAGTTTATCTGTTCTTTGTATCCACAGGCTGCTGTGAGTATCTTAATGTATATTTTTACACACAAAAAAAAATGACAAGCAGAGTAATAATACGGGAATATTATTAAAGGGATCTATTCGGCCATCTATTTTCTTTATCAAATTTACATCCAATTGAAGAAAATGATTGGAAGTTCTCTTACAACAACATTTTTCAGTGAATTATAATTTTTTACGTAATGATCTTCTTCAAAGATGATTTCAGGTATTTCATCTATAAGTACGCCATCATTTATTCTGCTTTTGATTTTTTTATATGTTGAGAAGCGAGCTGTTTAATGTGATTTCTGGTGATCGTCAGAGAGAATTGTAATAGAAATTTGTCCTGCACGTGCAGAGCAACCGTTGTTGTAAATAACTTTTTTTTTGCATTAGTTTTATGCCGTTTTCTAAGTGTTTTCGTAGCCAGGTAATTTCTCACTATCTTTTAGATCCCCATTATATAAGTGAACAATATTTGATGGTGAACTGTCCTGGGCATAAACTTATAATGCATAGTACTTTTTGAGAGAATGTACAGACTCTAATCGACTATAAGTACTCATTTAAATTTAGGAGAATTCTATTTGTCGCTGTGAACAATTTTGCGTTGGGTAAACTTAGAATTGAGTATAATAATGGATCATATGCTACTTCAACTCCAGTGGATTTCCTCTGCGTCAATTATTAGAGAAGTTGATGTAAAACGTTATAATCTACATGGATTCACTGGATCAATAAAAAAACTTTGTCTACATACTATTCACTTCCTATTGCAATTTTTTATAAAATAGATAATAATTTTGAAATTTTTTTTCTCAAATTAAGTAAAAGATACTCGGAACAGACTAGAAATTTCTGTCGGAAATTACAAAGCTAATTCATAAGGAAAGCTATTTCTCAGAAGAAATAGGAATTTAAAAAACACCTCGCACAAAAAAAAAAAAAAAAAAAAAAAAAGAAACAGCCCATAAAGCGAATAAAATTTTCCCCTTTATATAAGCACAGATTGGCAATCAGAGTCAATAGATTCACTTACAAAATATATAATCAAAGTTTATACCGCTGGATATTTTATACCAAATGTAATATACATCTAAAGAATAGGTCTAAAAACTTGTTAGAAATTACTCGACTACGAAACAACACAGGCAACGACATAAAACAAATACTAAGACTTCTTTAGAAATATTGTTGCTTTACTCGCAAATTTTGTTTGCAATCCTCTGTGACGATCTCATAATATTAAACTGCTAGCTTCGCAAATTATATTCAATGTAATAGGTACAGTAAATGATGACATACTAGAAATTGAATTCAAACAATCAATTTTTAGGCATATCATTATATATATAATGTGATTGATTGAAAAAATGTTGTGGTAACAGAAATCCCAATTATAATGTATTAATTGTATGAAAATTTAATGAAGATAATAGATTGCTGAATAGGTTCAATTAAGAACATACCTAATGCATTACTCAGCTTCCTCTTCTGTTGTACAAGGTATAAAAATATACTTGAAGCAGGTCACACCAGTAGCATCCAATGTCAGTGAAAACAGAGAAGAGGTAAACTACTTTGATACATAGAAATCTTATACCCTTCTTCGGGAAAAAAATAACAATTCTATGCAAAAATAAAACACTGGGCGTAGATTACTGGGTGGCTGAGATGGGGGGGATAGGAAACGTAGCCACATCTACGAGTTATATACATGTGGGATCCATTCACAAAGCCCTTAGTAACAGCTGCGGCAATGAACTTTCTATTGCTGAGTAAGCATCTAGAGGCTCGTGATGAGAACCCTATCATCGCGACTAACGGTAAAATTGTGATGGTGTAAGTGGTTTTTTTTTTGAGAAGAGGACAGATGCTCGCGGAATTCAGCAGAGAACAGACGGTTCTGTAGCTGTCCGCATATTTTACAGCGAAACCCAGGTCAGACGGGCCTGTGGGTAATGGAATAACAGCAAGCTTGGATAGGCAGACGGCCTGTTCATGTACGTTTTTCTTATTTTTGCAAATCCATAAAATTGTACATAATTGTGTTCCAGTCTATATAATTGTGATAACATAACCCAGAACATTAAACTAAGTTTTTTCACCAAAAAAAACGCCTGGGCCAATTTTTTTTACCCTAGACACCACTTCAGAGCAATTCAAACTTTTACTACAACGTGGGGTGCTCGCCCTGGATCAGTTTCTGGAGAAATTTGAGGAAAGGATTAGATGAGAGAATCCCCCCCCCCTCTCTCGTAAGACGGTCATCGTCGTCAACCAGCTTCAACGGAGTGAAACTTGTGGCCCCCTCCCTTCCGTAGACAGTCAGCGCAGATGTTGGGTCAGTCTTCAGGATCTTTCAGCAAGGAGCGCCTCGCTTTGAGGTTATGAATCTTCGGAAAGAGAAAAGAAAAAAGAGAAAAACCTGTGTTTTCCCCCTGCAACTACAAAACAGTTTTATCGTAAGAAAAAAAAAAAGAAGAATCAAGAAGCAGCTGTTGTGTTTTGTTTTTTCATCTAGTGGAAATTTAAAAAAAAAAAAAAAAAAAGTCTGCTGTGTTTTTTTTTTCGCAGACTGTTGATATCTATGATAAATTTTTTTTAATAGTCTGCTGTGTTTTTTTTTTCGCAGACTATATTTTTTTTTCTTCTCTTTTTCAAAGTGAAGTTGAACGTACAAAGTGAAGTTGAACGTACAAAGTGAAGTTGAACGTACGTAGTGAAAAAGCCTGCTGTGTTTTTTTTTTTGCAGGCTATCTATTTATTTATTTATTTTTTTAAAAACATGCCAGCCGTCGTACTTGCATAAATTTTTTTTTTAGATTAAAACGAAAAAAAAAATATCCTCTGGTAAAGTAAGTGCTATGTGAAGTAAGTGCTATGTTTATAGATATATATATATGTGTGTGTGTAAACAATTATTGAAATATATATATAAAAGGGTATAAAATATATTGATATATAGATATATTTTTTATTATTATATGTGCATTGATATTATTTGGTTTTATGTGTTAAAAAAAAAAAAAAATATTATGAATCACTTAATTAGATCGAAAAAAATAGATCTGATTACTTTGGTGATCGAATTGGGCCTGAACCCGCCCGAGAATGCAACTAAAAGTGTATTGGCTGATATGGTGGTTAAATCAGATGGGTATGATGAAGACTTTGTTAAAAATTTGCTTAGTGGGATAGTTAGTGAACGCGAGGAGGAGGAGAAGAATTTAAAAGCTAAAGAAACGGAAGATCGCGAATATCAATTAAAGATATTAGAATTAGAGAATAATAAAGCTCAAGTAATAAATTCAGCGGCAATAGGGAAAGGTCCCGATGTTTTAAAACTGTTAAAAAGATACGATAATGAGGAGGAAATTAGTGTTTATTTAACCTTATTCGAACGGCAGGCAAAACGGTTAGAAATTCCTAAGGAAGAATGGGTAACATATATTCTGGCATTACTACCGCTCGACATAGTGAGTTTAATAAATCGTGAAAGTGAGGAAAAATCGAACGAATATGATCACGTAAAGAAAATACTATTAAGACGTTTTAAACTTACGCCCGAACAGTTTCGACAAAAATTTTTCTTACATAAGAAGGAAAATTTAGCATCGTGGAAAGATTTCTCGTTTGAACTTTCAAATTTTTTGAATGAATGGTTAGAGGGATTACAAATATCAACGTTTGAGGAATTAAAAAATATTCTAATTATTGAACAAATTAGGAGAAAGTTGTCATTTGAAATGAAACAACATTTTTGTGATGAATTACCCAAAATTACAAATTTAGAGGAATTGACAGGTAAGTTGGATGATTTTGAAACTGCCCGAATTAATTTGCGGAAAGATGAAACCAAACATCCAAAGATGGAATTTAAGAAACGCCTAAATCAGGGTATTGAAAATAATAGAGTGTTTCACCGAAATGATACGAGTCGTGTATCATATGAAAAAAATTTCACGGGTGCGCAGAAAAATTCAAATGAAAAAATTCGCTGTTTCAATTGTAATGAATTGTCCCATATATCGAAACACTGCCCCCGAAAAAAAGAAGGCCCGATTTGCTGGAGGTGCAAAACACCTGGTCACAGATCTGACCAATGTACATATAATTCCGCAAAAAATGCGAATGCAGCCGTAAGCAATACCTCGAATTCGTTAGATAAAATAATGAAAAACGTGAGAATTCTAGATAAAAATATAGAAAGTCTTGTTGACACAGGCTCCGATGTGAACATGTGTAGTAACGAAATTTATAAAACTTTGGGATGCCCTAAATTACACGACAACGATTTAGTGTTATCAGGAATTGGAGGTAACCAAATTACTCCCCTAGGATTCATAACAGTAAATATTGAAATAGATGGCTATTCAGTAAATGCAGATTTATACATCGTAAAAAATTTGAATCACTCCATAATTTTGGGGAATAATTTTCTAAAACAGTTAACTTTCAATATTACAGAAAAGGGATTGCAAATTACGGGGAAACGGAAATTAAGGGAAGTGAGAGTAAATTACGTCACTGCGGTTCCACGAGAACAAGTCGTGACAAAAATCAAGCGCGTCAGCTATATTACACCCAGATTTCTTACGATGTTGCGGTCAGAAAATCAAAACAGTCCCATGGTAGAAAAGATTGCTTCGACAGCTGAATGTGTGGGAAAAGAACAAATTAAACAGAATGAGACAGCTTTAGACTGCAGTGAAAGCGTAGACATGCAAACAAGCATTCATGAAAATAAATTATTGGAAATTGAACCGTGTTTAGACTTAACAAAAAATACAGAAATTTATTTAGCTGAAACAGCCGATTCGATTAATTTTCAGGAAATTGAAGTAAATCACATTTCAAACAAAACCATCAAAAAAGAGCTAACAGAATTGATCTCTAATTATAAACCAAATAAAATTAAGGATACGGAGTTGAAAGTAAACATAATATTAACAGATGATATTCCGATAGCACAACGACCGCGTAGGTTAGCATTTCCAGAACAGGAATTTGTCGACAAACAGATAAACGAATGGCTGGAAATGGGAATCATAAAGGAAAGTAACTCCAATTATGCATCTCCTATCGTATTAGCGCGAAAGAAAGACGATTCTTGGAGACTTTGTGTTGATTATAGACTCTTAAATAAAAAAATAATTAAAGATAATTTTCCCTTACCGAGGATTGAGGACGTGTTAGACAGCATTGAGAGCGCGAAGGTTTTTACTACTTTGGATTTAAAAAATGGTTTTTTCCACATAGACGTAGCAGAGGACAGCAGAAAATACACAGCATTTGTCACACATAACTCTCAGTACGAGTACCTAAAACTCCCGTTCGGACTTTCACTTGGCCCTCAACAGTTTCAAAGATACATACAAGCTGTTTTTAAACAATTAATTAAAGAAAAAATAATGTTAGTTTACCTAGACGATGTCATAGTACTCGCGGAGACTGAGGAAGAGGCTCTATTGAAACTGAAACGTGTATTAGAAGTTGCATCGGATTACGGACTAGAATTTAATTTTGCAAAATGTCAATTCCTTAAACGGAAAATTGAGTTTTTAGGTTATATTGTCGAGAACGGAACTACTAGACCTTCGGAAGCCAAAACTTTGGCAGTAAAGAAATTCCCTGAACCCCGCACCCTTAAACAATTACACAGTTTTCTAGGTCTAACTTCTTATTTCAGAAAATACATCCCCCATTATGCAACTATAGCGAGACCTTTAAGTGATTTATTAAGGGCAGGAAATACATTTAAATTTGGAATTATTGAAAAACAAGCTTTTGAGACGCTTAAAGAAAAACTAGTGAACCCCCCAGTATTGCATACATTCCGACGAGGTGCTAGGCTAGAATTGCATACCGATGCTAGCGCCATAGGGTTTGGCAGTGTCCTACTACAAGAAGATGAGACCAAAAGTTTACATCCTATTTATTACATGAGCCGTAAAACTACCCCTACTCAAGCGAAATATTCAAGTTACGAATTAGAGACTCTCGCGGTAATAGAATCAGTTAAGAAATTCCGAAATTACTTATTAGGCACTAAATTTAAAATTGTGACAGATTGTTCCGCATTCCAAAAAACCATGGACAAAAAAGACATTACGCCAAAAATAGCCAGATGGGCTCTGTTTTTACAAGAGTTTGATTATGAAATTGTTCACCGATCAGGATCCCAAATGAAACATGTAGACGCATTAAGTAGAAATACAGTGCTAATAGTCACCCGATCGCATGATGAATTAACATTAAAAATAAAGAATGCTCAACAAGAAGACGAACACATACAAGCAATAAAAAAATTGATTGAAAAAAATGAAAGTTCAGAATATCTTATAAGAAACGATATCGTATACAAATATGAAAATGACCGAGAACTTCTAATGATCCCTACCGACATGCAAAAGGAAATAATACGCAATATTCATAGCAGAGGTCATTATGCCGTAGTTAAAACCGAAACGCTTCTGAAAGAAAATTATTATATACCCCAATTAAGAAAACAAATTGAGAGCGTCATAGCCAACTGCGTAGAGTGTATACTTTGCAATAAAAAGCAGGGAAAAGGAGAAGGCCTACTAAATCCGATTCCCAAACAAAATATACCCCTCGAGACTTATCACATAGATCACATTGGTCCCATGCCATCTACAAATAAAAATTATAATCATATTTTTACCGTTGTGGATGCATTCACTAAATTTGTTTGGCTGTACCCTGTTAAAACGACTGCCGCTAAAGAAGTCATTGATAGGTTAACCCGACAACATGATATTTTCGGAAATCCGTCGCGGATAGTCACCGACAAAGGTCCGGCTTTCACTTCTGCCGATTTTGAAGAATACTGCAAGGAAGAGAATATAGAACATATTCCAATAACAACAGGGATTCCGAGAGGGAATGGACAAATAGAGCGCATGCACAGAATTCTTATACCAATTTTAGCAAAACTTAGCATAGAAGACCCCACTAAATGGTACAAATTTGTCGCGCCCGTACAACGCATCATAAATAGCACCGTATCGAGAAGTACCAAATTCCCACCTTTCGAACTATTGACAGGAGTAAAAATGCGGCAAAAAACCGACATGCGAATTAAAGAGTTGTTAGATGATGAGGAATTAAATTCATTCGTATCGGAAAGGAATTCTAATAGAGAAATAGCGAAGCAAAACATATTAAAAATACAGCAGGAAAATGTGAAAACGTACAACAGAAAGCGAAAAAAGGCCAACACATATAAGCTCGGTGATTTGGTGGCCATTCAAAAAACACAGTTTGGGACGGGCACCAAACTAAAGCCTAAGTTTCTTGGCCCTTATGAGATCACCACAGTAAAAAGAAACGATCGTTACAATGTGAGAAAAATTGGAGACCATGAAGGTCCACAGATGACCTCTAGTGCTGCAGATCATATGAAACCGTGGACTACTACTAACTAAAGCAAAGCAACTGTGCTTTGACATAAAATGTGTGTGATTATTATTATTGTTTTTATTAGTATTTAGTATTATTTTTTGTTATTGTTATTATATGTTGTGATGAACGATAGACGAAATTTGTTTTTGGACTAATATAAGTAAATCAAGGACAGAACTGTGTCCAAGAGACAATCAAGAAAAAAAAATTTTGACTTTAATATTATCTTGTGCATTTCATTTATTTTATTTTATTTAGTTTGTTGTGAATATTAGACGCCTGTAAAAGTCATCCGGTACCAGTTTGGTTTAAGAACAGATGATGACTGGGAGGACCCAGCACGGTCAGGTAGGCCGAGTTGTGGGATCCATTCACAAAGCCCTTAGTAACAGCTGCGGCAATGAACTTTCTATTGCTGAGTAAGCATCTAGAGGCTCGTGATGAGAACCCTATCATCGCGACTAACGGTAAAATTGTGATGGTGTAAGTGGTTTTTTTTTTGAGAAGAGGACAGATGCTCGCGGAATTCAGCAGAGAACAGACGGTTCTGTAGCTGTCCGCATATTTTACAGCGAAACCCAGGTCAGACGGGCCTGTGGGTAATGGAATAACAGCAAGCTTGGATAGGCAGACGGCCTGTTCATGTACGTTTTTCTTATTTTTGCAAATCCATAAAATTGTACATAATTGTGTTCCAGTCTATATAATTGTGATAACATAACCCAGAACATTAAACTAAGTTTTTTCACCAAAAAAAACGCCTGGGCCAATTTTTTTTACCCTAGACACCACTTCAGAGCAATTCAAACTTTTACTACATACAGAATAGTTTTGAAAGCAGATAGGCAAGAAATGCATTCAAAACAACATTTCTTTATATGCTCCAATAGAGAAGTAACGCTGGTTTTTATCAAAAGTTGTCACATTTGCTCCAATTATACAGACTACAGATATTGTTTTATAGTTTAAATATGTTAAGCAGATAAATATAAAGGTTTAAGTAACACTTTTAAATAATAACCAGCTCTGTAGGAATTTTTAAATTTTTTAAAAAACGTCAAAAAATGTCAAATTTTACCCAAAATTTCGATTTTTGGAGCAAAAGCGCAGACTCAAGCCATTTTTTTTAAAGCGGAAAAATTTCACGCAGTTGATGTACTAGTATAAAGGCAACTTTTGGCACATACCCGTTTTTGATTTTTAACAAATAATTTTTTTCGCTCCACCCTATTGATGAATCAATGGTTCCGTATTATGGCCACCATTCCTCTAAAATGTTTATTCGAGGAAAACCAATTCGTTTCGGATTCAAAATCTGGATGATTTGCGCTAATAATGGTTATCCATATAAAATGGAGATTTATGCAAAAAAACAGCCAAATGAACGGCTAATAGCCCCTCTTGGTACTAGGGTTGTAAATAATCTTCTAACAGTTATTGCAAACCCGCTTCAAGTAGAAATATTTTTTGATAACTTTTTTACTACTTATGATTTGATGAAGGATCTTGCAAGTAGAAATATAAAAGCTATTGGAACTATCCGAGATCATCGAATTAAAAATTGTCCATTGACACCCTCAAAGCAAATGAAAAAACTAGAAAGAGGTTCATTTGATTACCAATGTGATGGATCGGTATTTTTATGCCACTGGAATGACAATTCTGTAGTTACAGTTTCTTCAAATTATTGACTTATGCAGTCTTATTATGCAGTCGACTAAAAGATATTCACATAAAGATAACAAGAAAGTGAACATGCAATAACTAAATTTAATACATAAATATAATACTGGAATGGGAGGAGTTGACCTGTTAGATAGAATGTTAGGCAGCTACCGTCCAACACTTCGCAATAAGAAATGGTGGTGGAATTTATTTGTTAATGCATTAAATATTGCTGTTGTCTCTGGTTGGTTTTTATATTCCGCAATTCATGGAAAAAGTACCAAGCTGACTCATATGGACTTTTACCGAGAGGTTACAATCGCTATTCTAAGAATTGCACCAAGAAAGGATGGGCCTCAACCTGGGCCCAAAGTTCACCGCAATATATCGCAGAGAAAGTGTGATGGCCATATCCTTGTAGAAACAACACAAGGTAGATGTGCACTGTACAAGGTAAACGCAAGATTGGCTTGCAATGAGTGCAAGAAAAAATTGCATTTAAAATGCTTTCCACTGTATCATGGAATAACGGTATAAACTTAAATTTTTTACATTTTAATTAAGTAAAAGGAATTGTTTTATTTTAAATTTATAAATTTCCAACTTTATTCATATGTGTACTTAAATTTAAAAAATAAATGTTTCATTCATTCTTACTACTTTGCTTATAATCTAATCTATTCATAACTGTATTCCACTTTCAAATCCAGTGTAAAAATATAGTCGGAAGTGGCCAATGTTCCCAATTGGGAACATTCTGGAAATTATATATAAAAAAAATTTTTCACCATATTAATGACTAATATCCCTTAACTAAAGCATTAGAAGGTATGATGTGCAAAAAAATAATTTAAAATATACCTGGATCTGAATTCGGCCTATAAAAGGTTAATTTGCAGAGTTCTTAATATAAAATAACATTATTTTCCGAAAATATGACCAACAACATTGCGCACAATATCCTGTAATCAGAATTTAAAAAAATAAAAATTGTATAAAAAGTGAGTAGATTTACTAAATAACTTTTCATTGCGCATGCGTCAACGATATCAAAATTTTATTCGCATATTATATTAGCTAAATGTATGGAGCAATTTTTGTAAAAGTCTCAAAATCATAGCTTGAAAATTGTGAAAGTTATCATCGTTAGAATAAGCACAAAATCCGTTGTTTTCAAAATGAAGCAAAAAAATGAGGGATTTTATCCAAATGTAGTAGTACGTCTCATATTGTGTATTTCATATTGACAATAATCAATGGATATATGGCTACAATCCCTTTTGTTTTTCTTCTTTTGGAAATAAAAAATTTTCAACTTATTCTGTTGACAATTATTTTCAGAATTTTCAAGCTATGATTTTGAGACTTTCACAAAAGTTGCTCTATACATTTAGC
>CAXHSM010001054.1:0-28000 GCA_964019185.1 Maratus speculifer | reverse complement strand
GTGTCGCCAAAAGAAAAGAAGCCGACACTGATAACAGTTAAAATGTTGGTCTTTTCGCAGTCTTAAGCTCATATATGCGGGTCTGTTTTCGAGTTTCTAATTCGCGCGAAATTAAAATTTAAGGGGCTTCGGGGAAAAACCCGATAATGTCCTGGCTTTATAAATATTACGTTTTACCGGACATAATATAAGTGTTTTTCGATAATTACATATCTTCTTTAATTATTTTAATTTATCAGGTACGTTATTCTTACGATATGTGAGATTTCAATAACAAATTAACATATCCCCACTTCTCCGTGCTTTACGATTACGATTACCAAATGAAATATGTGTGCGCTGTGTAACTGCATGATTTCGGAACACGTGTTTGATGAACCACAATAGATTTCAGAACAGATGTGCCTGTGATCTGCAGCCTAGAGCGCATTTTTAAAAATGAGGAATGTAAACATGAGAAGTTAAACAAAGAATTCTTGTCAGAATCTTACTTTTAAGCATATTCATAATTAAATACAATACAAAAACATAACATGAAATATAAAAAGATAATTTTTACTAGTATTTTTCAGAATTGGTACAGAAGCCCTTTTTTATATCATGCTTGTCATAAAAAAAGGAGATAACATATTAGTTAAAGCATCATAATCGTCTCCAAAATTTTACTTTATATGCTGACTACAAGTTTCTCAGTACTTTAAAAACATAAATTTAGATTTACCATATTTATTCTCATATAAGGTAACCTCAAAATTGGAGAAAAATAAATTGTAGTTTCGTTTTAATACCAGTAATATGAGCAAGATTGTCGAAACTTCTCATTTTTTTTTTTCATGTAGTTCCACCTCCCCCACTTGATTAAAATAAAAAAAGTAAAAGATATACAAAAACGTAATAAACGTCCCTCTCTTCTGAACTAATTGGAACCGAACACTGTTCGGTTTAGCGGGAAAATCGCAATTGATGGATTCCATTAAATAATCAACGGAGTGACTTGTTAACCCTTTCCGGCGCAGACAAATTCTGCTCGTAAAATGAGAAATTGTTGACTGACACCAGAATTTACAAAAGACTTTTTTAGAAATTAAGAATTCCCTGATTTAAGCTGTCATTGTAAAAGTAAAATTTTACTAAAATATTATAGGTGCCGTTTGTAAGTTTGGAATTAAAATTAGGTGTTGCCGGAGTGGTAACACTGCGCCGGAGAGGGTTAAGGCATAAATTAATTTCAGGGGCATTTGCTACTGTCAGCTCTACACAGCGTTTATCGATTCGTGATGAACAGGTTCTGTTATTTTTAAAAATTTAAAATTCACTGTTAATATATAAGAGAAGCTTGAAATAAAATTACTATTGTAATATCACAGCAATAAATACTCTTTTTCTCCACACGTAAGTTTGAGTCAATTATGACAAAAAACAAGTTACTCATTCAATATTTTAACCCATAACTATTGTTAGCGGTCTCAGAGACAGGGACGTAGCTTTAGGGGGGGAGGGGGGGAGCCTCCCCTCCCAATATGTTCAGGTAGTAGGGCGCCAAAAAAGGTTTAAGGGCGCCGTTAGGCTCCCGGAAAAAAGGCTTTGTTGGTAGTAATAAATTATTATAAAATAACTTAATTTGAAATGTAAAATTACAAAATAAATTACTATTCACTTACAAAACATGAAAAAGGCACTTAATTTTAGACTTGTTACTATCTCTATTCCTCCACTCCTATCCCGAAGAAAATTTATGCATCCAAAATAAAAAATTTCAAAAACAGGCTTGTAATGAATTCCAGGATAAATGTACAGTTATTTCCTTCTTATAGTAGTTGTTGGTCACCCTTAGAAATAGATAGAAAGGGAAAAGAAGTGTAGAAACGACTGTAGTGCGTTTGAATGGTTCTATAATATGTTTTAGTAGTAGGGCGCCACAAAAGATTTGGAGGTGCAGTGAGGCACCTAAAAAAGAGGGTTTCAAAAAGGGCGCCATGGAAGGTTTAAAGGCGCCGTTAGGCACCTAAAATTTTTATTATATGGCATTCTTAGATTATTTTTTACACACACACACACACAAAAAAAGGAAAAAGAAAAAATAATGAAATAGAAGTAACATGATTTGGAATTCATATTATTGTAAATTTATAAGAAAATAAATTATGGTTTCAAAAAAATATAGGCAATCCATTACATTTGAGACATTTTAAGATCACTACTAGGCGCTATCCCCAGTGCGAAAACAAGAACACATTCCGGAAATGGACATTGTTCGATCACTACATGTAATGTGATTTTTCGGAGAAAAGCTCTCCCGTTATTCCAATTCAAGGTTGGTGGTCCTCGACAGGGTCATCTGACCTTAATTATTTTAACTCTCATCTTATGTGCTTCCTTGTGTGAGGTTAGATAATTTCCGGGCGTCACCTACATACATCTTTGTTGTCCAGTGTCTAGTGTTGTCAGATTGTACTGAAGCTAATAACGCGACTTTTCAAAACTAGAAATTTTTTTCGTTCAATTTTTAAAATAAAAATAAAAAGCTGTCTTTCGTAGTCGTCCAGAGAGAAGAAATTCAGTCATGAATGATGACTGAAATAAAACATAAAAATAAAAAACTAGGAACAAAAGAGAAAAAGAAGTTATGAAGCGGAGAAATGACGCAAATTTATGAAAAAGTGGATGAAAAACGAAAATGCAGTCGAAGGTAAAAAATGTACATATTTTCCTTTAATTAAGCATGTTCTTAAAGGATAATGTTTATATTTCTGACGCAATTGTTAGTTAATCTATTATCAATCATTGCTATTATTATAGGAAAAAAATCGAATAGCATTCTCAGTTTTCCGGTAAATTTAAGTTTTAATGATTTTTATTATTTATTTCCTAAACAGATTGCTATTTTTTGATTAATGGTGATTTCTGAAACTTTTACATCATTAATAATCGACCTAGTTTTAACCCAGGACTGGGCAGGAATGAAGCTTTCCCCCAAATTAAAAGAAATGTATGTTTAAGGATGTACTCGAAAACATGCTTTTCTACCTTCAACACCTCGAAATTTTCTGATAGAATTTCAGACTCATTTTTAAAAATAGAAAAATGAAACTTGCTGGAGTGATTTTTGAAGAGATGTACAAGGTGCCGTATGATCTTATTTTTCGCTCCATTTATTAGAATTTGATTGATAAACAATCATTGCTTCAGCATGGTTCTTTTTTTCGTCTCCAGGTCTTCCGCTTCAGAAATTTCGGTTCACAACGCTCACTTTGACAGCATTTTTCACACTATTTTCTGCCTTTATCAAAATATCGAGATTTACGGCATCTTGTATAGTTTCTGAATAAGAGAATCTGTCAGTCTGATGAATTTGAGAGCAAAAATAAATTCAAAATTAAATGCGAAAATAAGCAGTTTGGATCGGAATACACCATTACTTACAAATGTTTTTCGAAAAAGCAATCGAACATAGTAAGATGCAATCGAATGGAACCAAACAAATATTCAGTTTTACATGATTTTTTATTATTATTATTATTTAGGTTTTTGGTATCCACATATTGCATTTTCACAGATTTTATTTTATAAAACACTATTTAAAATTGTAACATTATAGTTAAAAATGTATTGTTTATGATCAAGTGGTACTGATTTCATTCTTGCAAGGGTTACTGATCATGTGGTAAAAAAAAAAAAATTCAAAAACATTTTCAACTGAGCAATATTTTTTTTTTTTGTTTTTGGCTCTATTTTTGTTTTATAATATGATTCCTAAATATAATTTTGTTATGTTTTATCAATTGTACATATACATTTCAAGTTATTGTCACTCTTCTGATAGGTCTTTTTTTGCCTTGCGGTGGATATTACAGCTTAAGGGTATATTTCAATTCATACTGCTTATTTTCCGATTTATTTTTAAATTCATTTTTGCTGCCAAATACACCAAACTTTCAAAATCTCTTATTTGGAAAGTACACAAGGTGCCGTGATTTCCGATTCTTTCATAAATGTAGAAAATATTCCAAAAAAAAGCAATCGAAAACGGCATTTCGAACCTATTTTCCCGAAGCGGTAGATCTGGGAACGAAAAAAAGGGTCATACTGATAAGGTTTGTTTATAACTCAAATTCTAATTAATTGAGTGTAAAAAGACATCACACGACACCTCATACGTCTCTTCAAGAATCCCCTCAGCAAGTTTCATGTTTCTACTTTTAAAAATATGTCTGAAATTGTATCGGAAAATTTCGAGCTGTTGAAGGTGGAAAAGCGTTTTTTCGAATACGCCCTTAAATTTGATTTATCTGAAAAATAACAGATTCAATTAACTCTATAAACATCACGATGTACCGACGTGCAAAGTGAACTCTTCTATCTGAAATTCCAAAATATATGTCTTTATTTTAATTCGAGATTGAAATGTTCTAGGCATCTGAGTTTTTTGCGTCGCTAATTGCAATTGTGATAAATTACTTTTGACGAAATTTAATGATATCCGGTATTCAGCATACTATTGCTAAATTGAACATGTTGCTTAAGGGGTTAAAAATGTTTTTTTCAAGTGATTGGATAAAGGGATTTGGTTGGTTGGTTGATTAGGGTTTTATGGCGCAAAGTCCCTTTAGGGACATGCTGCGCCAAAAAGGGATTTGGAAATAATTGATTTTTGCTTTTAAAGTAGCCATTGTCAAAAGAAAGAATTAAATTTATTTTGAACGACTGTCTTTTAATGTTAAAAAGTAACAGGAAAAAAAGTGTAGAACCCCGATAATCCGGATCGGGTTTTTCACTTTTTTTTCAAGTTTGAGAAGCGATTGGCTAATTTCCATAACATTAACTTGTTGCATCGTCGTATTCTGTATAATAAAACAAAAAATTTTCGTCAATCGCTTCTTAAAGTTGAAAAAAAAAATGAAAAAACCGATCCGGATTATTGGGGCTCTACTGTATTCGTTAATGTACTGTATAATTAATAGAATAATCGTGCAACCGATTTAAAAAATGCACATTAGAAAAAAATAACTATAAAGTTTTGTGTTACAATTGCAGTACAATACAGGTTATTTTTTACTTATCTGTATTTACTGGGGAACTAAGATTTACTGGGGAACTTTGAACTAAGGGAAAACATGTTATTTCATTTTACAGAAACTGGAATATTCAGTATATTTGGTATATAGATCACCGTTACTTCCTTGAAAAAGGGTCGAATGTTCATCCAGAGATTTAACTTTCCTTTTTTACATAGTTCCTTTTTTACTACTATCACTACTGCTATCACTATTACTACTGTCACTACTATCACTCCCACTACATTGGTGGGAGTGATAGTAGTGGTGATCTCGGAGGATGTCACCAGAAAAAATTGAAGGCTAAATTCAATTATATTGACCAGTAAGTTTCGGGTGGAAGCTGCGGCTTTGAAACCACTATAACTCTATTGTAATTAACTTTGTGTTCTGTATTTTTTTTTCTTTCAAATACAATTGTTCTTATCATATCAAGAAAATGAATTTAAGGATCCAGGATTCGGATTCTCTTCAAACATTCTACATTGCCTTTTTAGACCTTGAAAAAATAAGAGCTGGGAGAGATATTTTATCAGCACATGTGCATGCACGCTGGAAATGGAAGTTTAATCATGGCTACATCACTTATATCACTTAAATAATAGATGCCATTGCCATGAATAATTAACTAAACATAAAAAGTAGCATAATTACCCCCCCTCTCTCCTAAAAAATGTGCAAATAATTCAAGGGCGCCAAAACATTAAAAGGCGCCAAATTTTGGTTCTCCCCCCCCCCAATAAAAATTTCACGCTACGCCCCTGCTCAGAGACCGCTGAGTTTTTCCAGTTTCACAGTTTAACTCGTAATTTTTAGTTTAACTATAGATACTGGTCAAATTTTGTTCGTTTGGAACCTTATTGCGTCTTCTACAGACTTTTGAATAGCTGAATTTTTTTTTTAATAGTTTATAATTAAATAGTATTCTGAGAGTTAATGTAACATTTTATTCATCTTTAAATTAGGCAGTCTGACAAATTGCTCACAGTAGTTATGTGACAATTTTTGTCACAACAGTTAAGAGGTAATAAAAACTAAACATTAGTATTCTACTACATTCTTACCAGAAACATTAGCTAACGTCAGAGGCATCTATGCGTCAGCATGTCTCTAACTTCTTTGTATAACAACAAATGTAAGTTTTTTCACGAATGTCTTTTTAACTTTTCTTGTTTTAAGTTTTAAAAAAAAATCGTGTTTTTTTTTCTAAATACTGTTTGGAATAGCAGGATGCTACTGTAATAAAGCAATATCTTCTGCTAAAATTAAGGATCGTAATAAAAAAAAAGTATTACCCAGCAAAGCTTCTGAACATATTAGCATCCGTATCTGCCGCAATTCCAGCAATACCCATCCAGTAGACATGTGAATTTGCATCGATTATATTGCCTGTTGAGTGGTGCTTCATCTTGGACAGAGATTTAAACACGCATTCAAATCTTTCACTCGTGGCATTGCGGAAAGCAATCCAACTGTTGATCCCATCAAACCTGTTAAATAGCATAGTAGCATTTGAAAAAATATGTCGTGAAATCTGTACGAAAATTTCATATGAAATTTTATAAAGAAACTTTATGTAAATGTTATATAGAATTGTAGCTGGTTTTTATAGTAGCTATTTTGATAGAATTCCGTATTAATTTCTATAGAACATCCTATATCTATACATATATAAAATAGTTGTCCTGACTGACTGATAATCAATGCACAACCCAAACTAGAGGTCTGCACGGGCCGGGCCTCGGCCCGAAGCCCGAGCCCGGCCCGGCCCGCGGGCCGGGCTCGGGCCGATTTCCAATAATGGCATTCGGGCCGGGCCGGGCTCGGGCCTCACTTCTGAAGACTCGGGCCGGACCGGGCCGGGCCTAGTCACTAATCCTTTCGGGCCGGGCCGGGCCGGGCCTAATCACTAATCTTTTCGGGCCGGGCTGGGCTGGGCTTAGGCCTTAATTTTTTTGCTGGAGTATCGGGCCGGGCCTAACTTTTTTTCCCATACGAAGCCGAGACTGATTCCATTCTTCCAAGTTTTCATGGACCAAAATAATCAGTTTCTATTGAATCTTCCTATGTGAAAATCTTTTTCTCGACTTTTTATAAATCAGTAATATTTAGCTTTGTCCAAAAATTTCTGCAAAAAAAGCACATACTTTTAAGCCGTCATTATTCTACAATTAAACATTAGAATTTATTCCTTTTAAAGAATCGTAGATTACTAGGCGTTTTAAAATAGAATTAAACACATACACACACACACACAAGAAAAAAAAAAACATTATGACGGAATTTTTTTTTAAACTGAAAACTGAAAGTTTCTTTTAAAATGTTCATCCATGCAAAATGAATACAATAATACGGGAGAAAAAAATATATTAAACATTTACATCTGTTAAGAAGGGAATGCATTTTTTTTTTTTTTTTTCGTTCCAAAGCGATTTCGTCTTTGGAAATTTTACCATATACCGCTTTTTCGATTTTTTTGTCCCCATTACAGGGAATATGGATTAATAATACTAGTGATGACTGAAACATTTACATACAACAAACAAAGATTCATTTAAAAGCATAAATATCGCAGCCTACGGCACTTCTGCATAAATGGGGATTATAAACATGGAAAAAAAAAAGACTAACATAATTTTTTTTGGTCAGAACTCTTCTATAAGATTAAAGATCAATGTTCTGTTGAAATTCACTCGAGCCGGGCCGGGTTCGGGCCGAATTTTAAACTTTTTTCCGGACCGGGCCGAGCTCGGGCCGAAATTTTAACTTTCGGGCCGGGCCGGGTCGGGCCGTTATTTTTTTCGTTCGGGCCGGGCCGGGCTTGGGCCGAAATTTTAACTTTCGGGCCGGGCCGGGTCGGGCCAATATTTCTTTCGGTAGGGCCGGGCCGGGCCCGGGCCGAACTTTTAACTTTCGGGCCGGGCCCGGGCCTGGAAATTTCGGCCCGTGCAGACCTCTAACCCAAACTACTGAATTTAGATGCATGGAAATTTAGGAGAAAATACTTCCTATGCCGTAAGCATATGCACTAAGGAGCGATTTTTGAAAATCCCCCACTTAAGGAGGGTAAACGGGGCATTGAAAATTCTGGAACATCTTGCGATATCTCAGCAGCCTTTTAAGGTAGAAGCATGAAATTTCAGAAAATAAAACTTCTAAAATATAATTAAATACGTATTTCAGCTATTTTACAAAATCCTAAGGGGATAAAAATGCGGTCGAAAAGTTTAGAACATTTGGCTCATCTCAGCAGTCGTTTCAAGTAGGAGCATGAAACGACAGAAAATAAATCTATTAAAAAATAATTAAACAAATGTTTCAGAAATTTTAAAACTTCCACCCCCGAGGGGTAAGTGGGTGTGGGAAAATTCAAATTTTTGGATTCTTCATGCGACATACCATCAGATAGCCCTTAGACCATTCTTTCATATTATGAACCTTTTGTTCCCGACCTCCCTCACTCTATTTGTAGCCTCGAAGCGACAGTTTTCGAACTTTTTTGAAATCGTAGCGTTATATCATTTTAGATCTTTTTTTTGCGGAGTTTCCTGATAAACTTTATTTATAATGTTATGAAAATTCTAGTCAGAGGGAAAGGGTCTATTCCGGAGGGAGGAGGGCGTGATAGTTGGAATTCTGGGGGCAATTTTCTAAATTTGCCCTACACGCCTCATGTGATATATAATTGGAAAGTTCTCTGACCATTTTTTATACTATACACCTCCCGCACCTCTTTCCCCACTTTGTACCCGCGGGAAGGGCACTTTTCTTCATTTAATCGCCACCTACACTGTGTTATACCTTTGGAAAGCCCTGTGGTCACTTTCCCATATTATGTACTTAAAATGCTCCGAAGGTAAGCACATACCTTAATCGAATTATTTTTTTCAACATTCTTTTTAGTATAGAAGCATGATGCGAAATGGTGTTAACTAAACTCACCAGGCAATCCAGCCGGCTGAAAGTAAAATTAGGAAGAAGAAATAGCAAAATTGTAAAAAATAATTGAAATGTTTATATTTACTTTAAATGCGCAGCATCAATCGTGTCTCCTTTTTCTTGATAACCAGGCACTGGATACTTAAATTTCTTAGTTGAGCTTAAAGTGTATTTACCACGATGATGTTCTGGAAAATTCATGAATCCTGCTGTTTTTTTACTGAATTCTTTAATGCGCCTTTCTTCTTTACGAATGGGGATTTTGCTGCAGAGACGCTTAGATGGGAGCGTTTCTGTAAGAAGACAATAGACATTTAGTGAACACAAATCATTATGACATTGCAGGTTTTCATGAAACGACCCTATTTTGAAACAGATGTGTCCGCAGTTTGACACCTTTCTTACTTTATTTTATTAACTGTGCCAAAATACCGTAACTGAAATTGATTGTCAAGCTGAAAGTCTTGTAAAACCGCGATTATCAAAAATGGCGATTACTGAATATGAAGAACGAAACAAGGAGAATTTTTACCTGGAACAGAATGGGGGTTACTCCTTAGTCGCAACTGTTTCGCGGTGAAAGCCTCACGTCCCGATGGCTCATTCAACTGGGTTCCGGCAGCAGAGTGGAATTCAACCGATGACCTCGATCCTTTCTGGGCCGGAAAACCCCGAGAGGAGACTTCTCTTCTCGTATTTGTGTTTTCCAGAACATTGAAATCCAATGAATTGTCCGGCATCAAATTTTCTGCAATGAATAAGTTAAATAATTGAAAATGTGCGTTAAACAGCAGCATAAACAATCACATGATAGAGTTCATGGCCAAAATTCCAGAATTAATTAAATCTCCATTCGCATATAAAAATGCAATCGGTCTGCCAAGGCCTATCTTGGTGGAAAACACTTGAAAAATCGATTTCAACGGTTACCTCATAGATTTACCATTGTGTTTTCCTGCACCCAAAGGTAAGTAAACATGGAGGACTGGGAGCAAGAAAACACCATAATAAACCTAAAAGTAAACTGCTAACATTAAGCTTTCAGGTGTTTTCCACCAAGATATGAGTAGGCAAACCAGTTCCTTTTTATGAGAATCGAGTTTTAGCTATTTCAGGAATTTCAGCCGTGAATTCGATGAGGTGATTGTCTGTACTGCCTCTTCCTGGTCTACATCCAGTGTGCCCAGATATTTTAAAAAATAAAATATAAACGCGAAATAAGCTAAACTACCCGTCGAAGTTTTTTTTTTAATACTAGGAGGTTTTGCCCCCTACGAGCTACGTTCACCAACCTTCGTTCAGCTAGACAAGCTTATGAAAACACGCTAATTTCATCGGATTAAAACAAGATTGAATTGCAATTTAAAAAACAATAGCAATCACCTTATAAATGGATTTCCATTCATTTTTCTTTGATTGGAGATTTTTAAGATCAAATTAGCTATTGTCAGGAGCCGTTGTTAGGTTGTTAGGAGTCCCCTAAGCATATAGAAGTTGGCTACACTGTTAAAAAATTTAAACTTTTGCTGCATCGCTACTCCATCTCTTTTATAGAAAACGATTACTTGACTGTATTATGGAGTATTCTCATTGTTCAAAATAGAGATATTCTATAGAAGCGGTGGAGTGACGATGCAGCAAAAGTTTCAAATTTTTAACAGCGTATAAAATAAGGAATGTTTCGCGATACCGAATTGAATCGCGAAGCGATTACTCAGCGGTTAGTGAGCTTGGATACGGAATTCCTTTAGACATTGAATTAAAAAACGATTTTAAAAAACCATTGTTAGATATGTAAATTGGAAATATTTTATGCCAACAAAAGGACGAATTTTAACAACAATTGTAATTTATCTATCGAAGAATACATTACAAATTGACAGTGAATTAAAAACATTGCCATTTATGAAACGTATGATTGTATTTGAAAGGAATACTTCTAAAATCCTAGCTATTAGCAGCTATATTTTTCAAAGTTATTAACTACATAACTTGAACTATCATTTAAACTAAAAAAATAATTATCCGGATAGATCCTAATGTATAATAAATGTTTTATTAAATATTGAAATTACCAACACAAATTTTCAGAATGCACTGCACATTTCATGTGGCTTTATCATGTCTAACTAAAAGAATAGAAATAGATTTATGTAAAATATAAACGTATATACATTAATTGTATTTTTAACACAATCAAACTGATTGGTAAAGTTATCATACGAATTAAATACTTCCAACTGAGCGAAAAATTGCCCAGGTCGAGAATCGAACCCAGATACTTGGCTTACAACTTTACCAATCAGTTTGACTGTGTTAAAAATGTAATTTATCTGCGTACCCATCGTTCTATGGAGTTGCTTTACTTGCGGTCTATTCTGTTGAGCTGTCTGAATGACAGACCACATGTTATGACCTACAAGGTTTTCTAAGCGAAAAATCGCACCGGTTGTCGTGCCCAGTTAGCTTAACAGGTAAAGCATTGGCCTTGTAAGCCAAGTATCTGGGTTCGATTCCCGGCCTGGACAATTTTTCGCTCAGTTGGAAGCATTTAATTCGTATATTCCTGAGTTTTTACAATCCAGATCTATATGATATATAGAGTAAATACCGAGAGACCAGTGTCCGATTACAATGTCCAGTTTCTCTAACATAAATTCATCCCGAAGAAAAGTGTCTGAATTCGACACTGATATGATTACGGATGGTACTTACGTAAATTGGCATTAGAACCTCGCTCTCTTGCGATTCTTTTTGTCTTCTGTGGCGTATATTTTTTTGAGCCCAATAAAGATGCCTGAGATAAAACTGTAACAGGTGGGCAGGACTCGAGCAGTTTTCTGTTGTCTGGGACGCTGCTGAATCTTCTAAAAGGCGCATCAGTATTCCTTAAATTAGAACCAGACCTGTTTCTCCGTGTACCTATATACAGTGAAAATTATATGCAGGAAAATGAAAACGTTGAATAAGAATATCTATAAATTTAGATACAAAAATCAATTTATAAGGTGTATGTGCCATGTGTCTGAGAAAGTTACATAAATTAAGTGAGAGTAGAATAAGGAAATCTAAAGAGGTCCAGGTACGCCGAATACAAAGCGTGGCTTAATTCGAAAATTAATGCTATTGTCAAAATAAATACCAGGATGGTATCTTTGTATAAGATGTGTAAAGGATACATTTTCTATATTTTGTTATTCTTGCACGAAATAAGTTAGAATAAGAATCTAAAAATACACCGGAAATAGTATTAATTTTTTAATAAGACCAAACTTCATCTTCGACAGAACTGGGAAACTTATTCCCTCACAACTACTCTTATTTAAAATACTATGACCTTTCACTTAATACAATTTTCTGAGGACCTTATAAAAAAGTTGCATAACTGAGAAAGTCGTATAGGTGAAAGACCCTCTCATTATACTATTTCCAAACTTTATATGTATTAGATATTTCACCTTTATATTAAAAGATGTAGTTAAGTTTTGAGTACTAAGATCATATTTTAAAAAATACATATTATACATTAAAAATAAAACATAAACTATATTTAAAAAGTACATAAAATAATTCCCTTATCACTACATTTATTTTAAAAATTTATAGATCAGATTTTCTGAAATAATAAAGTGATATTAGTTTGTCGTCGACGAAAAGAAAAAGTGTCTACTTTTAAGTCTAATATAGCTTATAAGCTATTTTGGGAATAATCATTTTGATGGACATGATGTATTATGTACGGACATATGGACGTAAAGTATGTATTCATTAATGCATTTAAAGCGGCGCTTGCTTTAAAAAATTTACGACAGCAGGAACATTGTCTCTCATCTTCTTTATCCTCCTTCCTTACGTCTTCATTATTGATATCCTCAAAGATTTCTTAAGCTATTCTCTATTCTGACAGAAGTTTTTCACCGCATTCTATACATTGGTAGGCAGAGACACAAGGGAATAGACTTTACCAACACTTACTAGATATTCTTATAGTCAAGTAGGTGTTGACTTTACTCACGAATAACAAAAGCTACGCCTCTGTAGGTATGTATCCTCCGAAAAAACTGTATATTGATTGGACAAAAGGGAAGTAACATTAAAATATTCTCACTTTTATATACGTTATTTTCCTTCTTTATTATCTTCCTATTTATGTTTTCCTTTGATGTCACATGGATAAAGTCCATTCCATACAAACACCTTCCCACCACAGATTTCATTGTGAATAATATACGAAGGGAAGACAGATAAGAAATGTTATTCATTGTTGATAGCATTTTAGCAATAGTAAAAGAATAAAGGTAAGGAAACGTGAATGATTGTAATTTGAAGGTTACAAAAAGGAATTCTTGAGAAAGACATGTAAAATCAAATGAACCGTTTAAATCTTCGTATAAGAGGGAGAAGCAATCGTATAACTATGTTTAGTTTTATTTCCCATAAAGCATGGATGGGATCGTATAAGATATGATCGTATGATCTTATGAGAGGTCACTGTATGTATATTTTTCCTTTATATGATAATATAAGGTCTTGGGTCGACGCCTAAACAATGATTTATGAATTTCTACGAATATGTTATGGAAGTGTACTAGCAATGTAACAAGCACAATCATACGTATAAGAGAGTGGTGTTTTATGCACATGTTTCGACTGAAGTTTTTGTGCTTATTATGGCAAATCCATTTTTAAAATCTTGACTGAGCGAATGAGAAAAATTAACGGATAATAGTGTAGATTTTAATTTTTAGACGTAAGTTATTTACATGTATCCAAAGTTGTAACATTCTGGAACAGGCCTGTCCAACCTTTTAGTAAACAGGGGCGCACATCAGCTCGTGGCTCTCACAAGGAAGGTCTCCAGACATGCATACTCCGAAAAATCTGAAAAAATTACAAAATGTTCTTCTCATGAAGTTATATACGTTTACACAGAAATTTTTGGCGGAACCTCCATACAGCGTCCGTAAAAAACTAATGAAGATTTCGTTATTTGACGATATTTTATTGTTCGGCAATAGAGTGCAATTTCAAAAAAAAAAAAAAAAAAAAAAAAGATTAAATACATTTTAAGGGAATAAAGTTTCATTTGAGCTTATTTAGGTAAATTTAAGTAAAATAACTTTAATTTTGTCAATTTTATTTGGCTTAAACTATAATTTTGTCATATCGATATTCATATGAACTTATATTGAAATTTAACCATCAAAATTTGTGATTTAAAACGAAATTCATAATTTAAATTAATTAAAAAATTTTCAGTCTAAAAGTCCAATTGAGAATGGTCGATTCGATTTGTTGCTATGGAAACATCTGGCTTTTATTTTTGAATACACTTAAATATATGGATATAATTTTTCTCCATAAGAATTTTTTTATGTATGAAAATAATTTTTCCAGTGATAAATTAAATAACTGTAGCAGCATGAAATATATTTACGTTATACAATATATATAAATGTTATATAATATGTTAAACTGTTTGATTGTTTATATTCAAATTCATTAAATATCATTTATACGCATTCTAAAAATACAATAGTTTTTAGTTGCATTAATATCGTTTGCTTTTGGCGGGGAAAGGTGCTGCCTTCCAAATCTCGTGACGCTTTCATTTTTTCACGCCAAATATTTCAATGTATTTTATTTTTTTACAGATTTCCTACTGTAATTCCGCCGCTGATTTTGACTGATCCTATATTACATACATGAGTAGTTTAATAAGTATTTTTTTTTTCAAAAAATTCTGAGTATGTCCAGTATGGAGACCTTCCTTGTCAGAGAAGGGCGCCGTTATTCGGAAGCAGGACGTTTCGGTCCCATCATTTCGGTCTTGCCATTTCGGTCTCAAGACATTCCGGTCCCTTCTGCAAACAGAATTTTTGTGAAATAAGACATAATTTTATAGGGAACATTGCACAGATTTTAAACTGAAGGTCATAAAACTTTAGTATAATGCGATTATAATTGCACTGAAATCGCACACACGTATAACTCTTATCCAAAATATGATAATTCACACAAATTTTGTATGGTAACCCTAAAGGTAATTGGTAATACTAATTTTCAAAACAGTAATTTTAATATAAAAATCAAATTAATATTTTATTAAATATATTTATTAAATAATAACATTATTAATTTACATAATGAATTTTACTTTAAAGTAAACTCAATACATAATCCATTTCATATTCAATGCATCATTATATTTCCTAGTAGTTCTAAACAGAAATTTATCTTTTACTTGTTTATTTATTGTATATTTAAAATTACAGAAATTAAAAAAATTACTATAGTTAAAAATAAAACTAAAATAAGAATTTTTTTTCTGGGAAAGTAGGAGCGAAATATAATACGAATAAATAAATAAATAATAAAGAATACTGCCCAGTTAAACTGAAGGCATTGAGCTCACAGGCTACAAATACTAATTGCACATTAAAGCTTTATATTTTCAAGGGTTAATTCCGTTCGAAAAAAAAATTAAAAAAGGGAAACAGCTCTCCCCTTTTCTCTTTTTTTATACTTAATCATTGAACCTCCTATACTATCAAAGACATGCTTTATCATATAAAAAATCTATATCCAAAATTCAGAGCAAATTAGATAATTCTTAATAAAAACCCATTTAGCATTTATATAATTTAAAAAGAGTTATCCCCCTCTTTTATACTTAACCATTAAACTTCCAAAACTATTCAGAGATTTGAACGAAATCTGAAAATTCTGCTTGAAAAACCCATTTATATAAATTAAGGGGGGGGGACATTAGAACCCCTGTTCCCCTTATTTATACTTATTCAATGAACACCTAATAACAGTCACGGAATCGCCTCATCAGAATGATCCTAATCTAAATTTTGAACGAAAATTAATTCTGCATGAAAATCCCATTTATATCAACTAACGGGGGGGGGGGGCATTAGAGCCCCTGTTCCCCCTATTTATACTTATTCAATGAACACCTAATAACAGTCACGGAATCGCCTCATCAGAATGATCCTAATCTAAATTTTGAACGAAAACTTAATTCTGCATGAAAATCCCATTTATATCAACTAACGGGGAGGGGGCATTAGAACCCCTGTTCCCCCTATTTATACTTATTCAATGAACACCTAATAACAGTCACGGAATCGCCTCATCAGAATGATCCTAATCTAAATTTTGAACGAAAACTTAATTCTGCATTAAAATCCCATTTATATCAACTAACGGGGGGGGGGGCATTAGAACCTCTGTTCCCCCTATTTATACTTATTCAATGAACAACTAATAACAGTCACTGAATCGCCTCATCAGAATGATCCTAATCTAAATTTTGAACGAAAACTTAATTCTGCATGAAAATCCCATTTATATCAACTAACGGGGGGGGGGGGCATTAGAACACCTGTTCCCCCTATTTATACTTATTCAATGAACACCTAATAACAGTCACGGAATCGCCTCATCAGAATGATCCTAATCTAAATTTTGAAAACTTAATTCTGCATGAAAATCCCATCTATATCAACTAACGGGGGGCATGAGCCCCCCGTTCCCCCTCTTATACATATCGAATGAACTCCAAAAACTAATCAGGGAAGCGCCTTGTCAGGATATACCTACATACAAAATTTCAAGTGGATCGGATATTTTTATCATGAGTTATCGCGTTACGTACATACGAACATACATACAGAACGGACGGGCACATAAGCTCTCAGGCTATGATAGCCTGTGAGCTAAAAAGCTTAGTTTTGTCATTTAAAAACTGAAAATAAAATTATTTTAAATATTATTATATTACATTTTAATATATTTTATTAAATTATATATTATATTTTTTTATAATATTTTACATAATATTTATATTATTATATTTTAAAATATTATTATATAAATTTTATGTAAATAAAACAAAAAATAATCATCTTATTAGAATGAAATAGGTCCAGTTTCAATAAAATTAATTCACAAAAATTGTGTTCATGAACTGAGAAGACTTAAAAAATGCTATCAATAAATAATATTATTATTATTTTCAAAAAAAGGGGGGGGGGTGGCAGAGGCAAATTTCTAAAAACAATTTTTTTTTCATGGCATTCTCAGTTACAAAATAACTATTACTTTCGCAGTGTTAATAATGGAAAGTAACTTATGAAAACAAATTTATAAGATGCAACTTTGTATTATGAAATTAATAAGAAAAAAAAAAAAAAAATTCTCCAATAAGTAGGGTAACATCCCCAGTAATTGGCACTTTAAGAATTTGTCTTTAAACTTACTTCAATTTTCATTACAAAGAAATAAGATATTTACTTGGAAATATTTTTAAATCAAAGAATGCATATCTGTACATCTATTTTGCCCACTAAAAGCAAAAAAAAAATTGAAAAAGTATTTTTATAAAAATATATTTATAAAAAGTTGCTGAAATCACCAGTAATTGGCACCTAGAGCACCAATGTATGACACCTTGTGATCCAGTAATTGGCACAAGTTTATATTTAAAAAAAACTTTACATTTTGCATTGGGTTTAATCGCTTTAAATGAATTTACCATAGATGAAGATGCCATATTTTAGGTTTTTGAGAGTAAGAAATCAGCATATTAGTCTGAAATGTGAACACTTTAAAACAATACAATATACTTATATTAATACCCAGTAATTGTCATGCTGAGCCCAGTAATTGTCATATGAAGCTTTAATGGATTCCAATTACTGATAATATTTCATATTTTCATATAAAAACAAATGATAAACAAAATTAGTCTATAACTTTAAAAGTACTTCCAAAATAAGTGGTTTAATCTCAAATTCCTTGCGAATTCCTTGTAATTAAAATAAGTGCCAATTACTTGGAACTAGCAAAATTGAAGCACCATTAATTGGCATCTATCATTAATTCAGAAATCCAAATATTTGTGTCAAAAATACTTTTACACAATTAAAGTAACCCCTTTTAAATAAACAAAACCGTTGTCAATTAAAATTTAAAATATATTATAAATCATATAATAATGAATTGAAAAGCATGCCTTGCTTAAACCAAAGAAGAAGCATTTGCAACAAAAATGGCTAATTTCATACAAGCCATAATTGTTTCTCTTTCCTAGGCACTATTGTCATCTAGTAGCATAAATCAAAGTTATAATCTTTACCATAAATGAGCATATAACTGGTATATGGTCTTGCAATTTTAAAAGACTGGATATAAATCTTATTTTAGGACATGTTTGTAAGATGTGCCAATCACTGGTGCATGCCAATTACTGGGGGTGTTACCCTACATCTTATTTCTGAATTATCAAAGAGAGGGTGTAGATGGGTGATTTGAAGAAATATGCATATATTATAACTTATAACTGTCTAATTGAATCATTAAAAACATTTATTATTAAAAAAAAAATAGAAGAAAAAAAATTAAGCACAGTTTTTTTATTATTTAATTAATGCTAATTTAAAGGTTCTAAAAAATGTACGTAAACAGCCAAAAAATATTTATGGCAGTTTGTATAAAATATTTTTGAGTTTATAGTAGTTTATAGAAGTTTATATAAAATACTGATACTAATAATTAATAATAAAATTTAAAATATTTATTCTGATTAATAATAACGCTACTAAAAGCAAAAGACAATATCCCCTAAACTTATACACATTGTTTAATCAAACAAAATTTTCAGCTCGCTCTCATTTCATTATCACGAGTTATAAAAGTTTAAATTTATCGGACTCTTATATTCAACTTTTTATAAAACTTGGGGGGGGGGAGGGAGGGGGAGAATTACAAAATTTTTAAAAAAAGGCCCGAATAATGTTGAACTTATACCATTTGGCAGACCCACAACAATTAGAATCCAACTTATAAAGTAGCGAGCAAAGAAATAACAAGGGACAAAAATGACTAAGGACCGAAATGGCCACTGACCGAATTTTCTCGGGACCGAATTGTCTTGGGACCGAAATGTCTTGGGACCGAATTATCTCGGGACCGAAATGGCCAGGGACCGAAATGTCTCGGGACCGAAACGGCGGGACCGAAATGTCGTGTACCCCCATTATTCACACGACTGAAAACATCCTACAATACTATCGCACAATTGTATTAGTACACACGCGCGTCTTAATATATTGCAAATGAATTTTAGAGCGGAAGACAAAAGGCCCATACAATTCTGGAGTTACATTTATTAAATTTCAAATTATAGATTTTTCTGTGATAAGTCTATCTCAAAAATGCTTGTAGAGTAAGGTGCTAGAAACTTTAATCGCGCCTAAAATAACAACAACAACAAATAAAAATTTAAACTTGGAAATCAGAGATAATGGAAAGTTTCTTTAAGGATGTGAAAATGTGCTTTGACTTGTTTTCAAGGCATAAATTTAATTTAATTATAAAAAAAAAAAAAACGCATGATAATGACTAGTTTATATGGGTGATTTTAGAGAGAGAGAGAGAGGATAGACTTAACCCCTTGGGGACGAGCGACACGTATACATGCCACAAAAAGGCTTAAGAATCCTTGTATATTCCCAACAGTAAAATCATACTGTAAAATTTGACTTTTTTAATCGGAGAATTTTTTCGATTTAATAAAGTACAAATTTCTGTTTTTAAAAATCGGTGACAAAACATTAAAAATTTCGTAAAAGGCTCCCGTCGCGAAGGGGAAGTATTTCATAGATAAAAATTATTTTACACTGCTCTACTCATTGCTCTGCACGATACGCATTCTTATTGATTTTTCTAAGCAAATTGAAAACAGAGTTCTAAAATTTTAAAAGTCAAGAATGAAAATTAAGCCCTTTTATTCCTCGTATAAAACAGCCAAAGGTCAGCAAACAGAAAAATATATACATGAGCTTTCATGCACATGTATCTTCAAAGGGACGGGGAATGTGGGAAAGCTTTTATTTGTCTGTTATTCATTGGTTGTTAAAATGAGCTATTTCCAATTATTAACAAATTTAACCACCATAATTACACTAAAAAAATAACTACAAATTGTGAAAATATTCATTATTAAATTTATTAAAGTATGTTTCTGGTGTTTAAAATTTTTTTCGAAGGTTTTGAAAATATCTCTGATGTAAATATTGATTTTACAGAAAGTGTACTTTATAATTCACTTTTACTTCTAAAAAGTCTTGCAACAATAAATCTTCAAAAGGGAGCCAAGAAAATCTTCAAAGGGCACCGCGTTGGACAGCCCTGATCTAGAAAATATAATGTGGCAACCGGCTATTTTAGTGTTTTTTTTAGAAAGTGCTAAAGAATTGAATCGATAAATGTTGCTCGTAGCAAAATCTGCTAGCACTTCACTCTAGAAAGAAGGACGGTTTTACGGAAATTGTTGGAACGATTTTTAATTGGTAATCAGACGCCAGCGCAATTTAGTTTTTTATACGGATAAATTTTAGTAAATTACAGAAAAAAACTCCGAAAAATCCGGAAGAATTTCTGGTATTTACGAAAATTCTTCCGTTAAAAAACAGAAATTGTACTGGAGTTCCTATTACTAGTATAATTTCCGTAAAATCGTCCAGTTTTTTTTTTTACAATATTCGTCGGTAGAAACATTTTCTCTATTCAGTTTTTATACAATTTACTTTTGAGCTACTAGATGATTCTGTAACAGACATATAATTAAAGTTCAAAATCGCTGAGATAAAAAAAAAAAAAAAAAAAAAAAAAAAATACATTTATTGAGAAATTTGAAGTTTGTGATAGATGGTCTTTACTGATGCATTCATTAGTAATGCTTTTTTTTAATTTCTTCAGTCGTTATAGTTGGTATTACCAGTACGTCACATTTCGAAAAACTATCAGACCTACTTGAAATCTTTCTGGGTCTTTTTGAACCAATTTTTCGTTTTGGTGTATTGCAATGTGGTAAATCGGCCTTGCATTTTTTTAAAAAAGATAATTTGCCCTGATGCTTGTAAATCTAAGGCTTTATGACTTATAGGAATATTTTGTTCTAATAAAGTCAAAATATAAGGTTGTTCAACTTTCTACGATTTTTACGTCAATTATGTACAGCAGAAGAGGGTTTTTTTTCTTTCTTTTTGTAGAGAAAAGAATTTAAAAAAATCTTTCTTTTCAAACCGCTACTATAATTTAAAAAAAAAAAACACTCCTAATCATGTTAAGTTGCAAGAGCCACCACTCCATGTATCCAACGCGTGATAAAAACTCTCACCCGCCTCTTCTATTTAAAACTGAAAGAAAAAATATTCAAACTTTAAGATTGTGGCTTACGTACCAAGATTTTTTTTTTTTTTTTTTTTTTTTTTTTTTTTTTTTTTACATCTATTTTACTCAATTTTTTAGCACTTTTGGAATAACCAACCATACCATTATATATTTTAGATGCTATACCAGTACCTCATCTCTCTGTTATATGGATGCACCTTATAGTCCAAGAGCCGACCGCACAAAACCCTATGTCATCGAGCACAAGAAAAGAGCCTTTATTTTATGGAAGTGTAGTAATAGAGGAATCTAATGATCCATGTCTCCCGGAAGCGAAGTGGTGCATAAGCCAAAAATGGACACCACTAGTGGTTGACTCGTAGGTTTTGCATGGTATTTTCCTGCACTCAGTTTCCCATGTTTTCATACGTTTGATGGTAGGACAAACACAATGCTAAACCTACCAGTCAACCACTAATGGTGTTCATTTTTGGCTTATGCACCACTTCGCTTCCGGCAGACATGGATCATTAGATTCTCCTATGACTACCCTTCTTCCATAAAATAAATGATTTTTTTCTTCTGCTCGATGACATAGGGTTTTGTGCGGTCGGCTCTTAGGCTATTAATCATACCTGTAAATGAATGAGTATTTCTTCCGGGTCTTGTTTTTCTCACTTTCTCCAACTCTTCGAAATCATTTGGTGACATGTAGAGGCTCTCCTCCGAAGCAGAATCCAAATCAAACGTTGAGCTGGATCTCCCGTTGAATGGAATAGCTCTAACATCAATCAGTGAATCCTTTCGTCTAAGTGCAGCATTCACCGTACCTCCTGCAATTAACGCAAGTCATTTATCAGATAGTGGTGCACATAAATTTTTTGAAAGAGGGTCTGGAAATCTGGTAGAGAAGCCGAATTTACATTTTAACAATTTTACATTTTAAGTCCATAAATATTTGTATAATATACTCACTAATACGTAAATACAGGGTGTTCTCAAAAAATATCTGTATAACTTCAAAATTTTATTAAAAAAATGAACAAGCCAACAGCAAAACTAATTAGAAAGCTAGATAGAATAACTCAAAAAGTTTTTTTCTGCTGCCTTTGTTAACTTCAACATAAGAGTCTTTCGTAATCAAGATGAATATTCAAATTAAATTTACAAATGTTTTAGCGTGCTCACATGAACATTTCGGTTTCGATCTATATCTATCGTTTGATAAATGAATTTTGTTTTCATCACTCGACACTTTTCTCAAGGAGCTTCCTTTGAGCTTTCTTCAAAGCGATCCGCAGTTTTTGAATAACTGAAATCCGTAATCTATATAACTATATATCTATATGATAAAGAGGTAAAGTTTGTTTATGTGTAGGGGGAAATCTCTGGAACTACTGAATCGATTTCAAAAGTTAGAGTACCAAAATGATAGTGTTCGTCCCGAGTCAAACATGGGCTATATCTTATATTGATGTCACTAGCCAAAAGGGAGTGCAGGAGTAAAAAAACGTTCTAGAAATGAGATTTTTATATTACTGAAGGGTCTAGAATTCTAAAATTTGGCACGTAAATTACTTACAAGACATAAATAGTCTCTAAGGGTATTTCCTTAAAAATAAGACATTTAAAAGGGATGTAAATGTACACAAAAGCATTTTTAAAAAAGTTCTAAATTGCAATTTTTAAGCAATCTTAAGAAGTAACGAACTGATTAAAGAAAATAATGATGTCAAAATGATGGTGATAGTCCCTGATCCAATATAGGCTATATCTTCTACGCAATCTCAGGAAGTTCCAAACCAATTAAAAAATTATAGTAGCAAAACTATTTTGATAGCTTTTGCTCTTACATAGGCTTTATTTTATGTCGATGTCACTACCACTTCAAAGTTGCAAAAAGCAAAATTGCGGTTTTTTTTTTTTTTTTTAGAAACAGGAAATTTAGCACAGTAGTTGCTTTTAAAATACAAATTACTAGCTTTCCGCCCGCGTGGAATTCGGTTATATTGCGGTATAAAGCACAACTATAAGAAAACTTCTCATTTCCACGGAAAAATGTAAGAAGCGCGATGTAACGCTGGATACGATTAGTTGTTAAACCAAAACTGAATGGTACACTATATTATATGTTTTCCCTTGTGGAGCAAAAACATGCAGATTTTGGGCACTGCAACCCGGGAACACGCTACAGAGCTGACCATGCTGACGTTGAGCCTGTTGCGATAAACGAACTTGAGTACGAATATCATTCTCAGAAGCCCTCAAAGAAACTTGGAGAGCGGCTTGCTCCTCAAGTCTTTGCTGGCGCTGAGATGGTAGCTCAGCAGCTCTCGAAGCAGCCTGACGCTCTGCTTGTTCGCGCCTTCTTAATTCAGCATGGAGAGACGATTCTTGAGATCGGGCAATTTTCATTGCCCGAGCTTTAGATGAGGTGCTCGACAAATTAGATTTACGTTTGCGAGGCATTGTGAAAATATGAGTAAACTATAAACCTAAACTAAACTAAAATCCCAAACTAAACTATAACAATCTAAACGACGAACAAAGCGGCGTAATTACCTATCGAAAAAACAATAACTACTTTAGATATCTACCTAGAAAAAAAGCACTAAACTAACCTAACCTAACCTAACTATTATACAGCTACTGCACATCGTTACCACGTTTTAAAAACACCCAGCGCCATCTATCGCATACCTCAAGAAACTAAATAACGTAACTAATACTTATACCAATAAGTAATTCGTTGACTTATAGTTATTTCAGGATAAGTAGATGTAAAAAAAACATTTTAGACGATAAAACAAATAGTACGTCATCCCTCGGGAATTCCTCATTTTCGAGAATTCATTATCGTATCATTTAGCTTCTAAATTTACATATTCATATTCGTTTGCAATATGTAGATGTAAAAAAACAGTTTAGACGATAGACAAATTGTACGTCATCCCTCGGGAATTCCTCATTTTCGAGAATTCATTATCGTATCATTTAGCTCAATGGCGGATCTAAGGGGGGGGCGATGGGGCGATCGCCCTCCCCTTGAGCCCAGTAAAGGGTCTGAAAAAGATGTCCGCACGGAAAAAGGATTGGACATAAACTCGAGACCGGCGCGGCCCGACCCGAGCCGCGCCATTTTTAAGTCACGGAACTGGGTCAGGTCTTTACACTTTCAGAACCGGGGCGGATCGAGTCTTACTTTTTCCTGTAGAGCGGGATCGAGCCACACTTTTCTTTTCAGGGCGGGCCTGGCGTGGATTTCGTTCTTTCTTGAGGTAAACGCTCGGTCTAAAGATCTACGCACATAGCACTAACTTCTTGCGTTATCTTTGATCTTTCGTGTCGGCGCTTTTATTCTTTCAGTGCACTGAATCCGAACTTCAAGAGAGAAATCCAGCGCGAAGTCAGTTGACAGGTTTACGACTGTAGATGTGGGGAGATAAAAGTTCCCCTTCCTTTGTAAATTTGGGAGGGTCAGCCCACAAAAATCATTTAAAGAGATTTTACCCTTGTTTCGTTTGGTCAACAACGTTTGATTGATTGCTCCTTTAGTGTAATAAAAACTAGTGCTGTTCGCTCCGAGCCTAAGGCTGCGGGCACACACACAGTTTTTCGCACTAACTTCTTGCGCTATCTTTGATCTTTCGTTTCGGCGCTTTGATGTATAAATTGCACTTCTAGTGCACTGAATCTGAACTTCAAGAGAGGAATATCAGTTGACAGGTTTACGACCGAAGATGGAGTAGATAAAAGTTCCCCTTCCTTTGTCAAATTGGTCGGGTCAGTTCCTCAAAAACCATTTAACGAGGTTTCACCCTTGTTCAGTTCGAAAACAATGATTGATTGATTGCTCTTTTAGTGTAATAAAAACTAGTGCTGTTCGTCTAGACCTTTAGATCGAACCAGACCATAAGGGAGGAGAAGCAATGACGGATCTAAGGGGGGGGGGCGAAAGGGCGATCGCCCCCTTAGATCCGCCATTGGCGGATTCAAGGAAAATGCGCCTTGGCATTTTCCATGGCGAAAGGGCGATCTTTTCCCCTTCCCCCTTTGGGCTAATAAATGTTTCCTAAAAAGATATGCATCCTCGCAGGAAATGAATTGAAGCCTAACTCGAGTCCGGGGCAGGCCGCGCCTTTTTAATTTCGCGAGCCTCGGGCTGGGTCACGCGCTTTCAGAACCTCGTTTTCAGAACCGGGCAGTATCGTGATCATTATTTTTCTGCGGATTTGGATCGGGCCCAATGGCGGGTCTGAGGGGGCGATCGTCTTCACTTCTTGGGCGATAAACGTTTCCCAAAAATACATGCATCCTTGCAAGAAATGAGTTAGATCCTAACTAGAATTCAGCGCCCCCCCCCCCCGGGCCGCGCCTTTTCAAGTTCGCGAGGCTCGGACTGTGTCTGGTCTGAGCGCATTCAGAACTCGGTCGTCATTTATTTGATACTATGATGATCATTATTTTTCTGCTGATTTGGATTGGGTCTGACTTATTTTTCTTCCAGATCGAGTCTGGCCTGGAGTCATTCTTCTTAGATGTCTGCATTAGAGATGACACAGGTTCAGACTTAGCCCATGTCCGATACGAGATGTCCGCTCTGTTTTTATGCTGGTCTACTGATTCGGGACTCATTTTTTCTGAAATCTGAAAATTTTATTTATCGATGAATAGAAAAATGTAAAAAACTTTTTTTCCTCTTAAAAATTAGTATTTATTCCTTTTCAAATCAATGTCTTGCTATTTTGATAAAAATGAAAAAGAGGCACAGTTTTTTTTATTTTAGTATTTGAATGCTATTAAAAAAACAAAACAAAACAAAAAAACAATTAGTCATATCTACATCTGTAGATTTATGTTCAAGCATTGCCGACGACCGCCGATCTGGCGCCAATAAAGGTGGCGCGAAAAAAGGCGGGAATAATGAATTTGTGTTTAGTTCGATTTTTGTTTGTGGCAGAGATTATTTTTCAATTGGATCTTTTATTATTATTATTATTTAGACATGTAACGCGAAAAGAATATTTTCTTTTGATTTTATTTTGCGGTTACCGAATAATTTAAATTTCTAGTGTATGCAACGTATACAAGTCGTAATCTCTTTTCATATGGAAATAACTGTAGTAATTATCATTTCTTTTGGGATCTCTGCTGATGTCGTAGCGGTAAGTAAATGTATTTACCATATTCTTGCGATCGAGTAGTGTTTCCTCTGTTCTTAAAAAAGTGTTGAACTTTAAACTTTTAAATTTGAGGTTATTTTTTGGGTCATGCTATAACGAAGGCTTGTTATGAAGAATGAAATGGTTATAGTTAAAAATGTGCATTTTTTTACAGAAAATTTAAAAATGTTGTTCGATTTGACAGATAATAGACAGTATTTTCTACAGGTTCCATGCATTTATTCATGAAACACACTTCATTAACATGTCCATTGTCCATAATATTTTTTTAGTAAAACAGAGACAACATATGAGAAGCCTTTTATGCGTAAAGTATATTTTTATTTTACATCAAACTGTTCTATTGATAATATTAAAGTTAATTTTTCGTTTAACAGCCTTTTTTTAATATAAAAAATAGCTTTAAAATTATAATTACTTTTGGAACATTTTTTATAAGTATTATGCAATTTTTTCTACTGTATAATTTCATTATCGGGTTTTGCTCTTGATGCCGCGAAATGTTTCTGCCTCAGGCGGGACCGGGCTGTGGAATAATAGCCCAGATTTATCTCTAGTCCGCACTGACCAAAATTTCCTTGGTTGGGGTTCGGCTCGGAATGAAAGTTAAATTTCGGTCCGTGTCCGACCCACCCTAGACGTATGCATGTGCCCGGGCATGTCCGAGTCGGCGAAATGGTTCCAAATTTTCTAAAGGGCCAGCAAAATTCGAATAATTTTTCCAACAGGCCGGGCCAATAAACAAAATAAACGGGTCGAGCCGGCAAAAAAATTGAAGGGCCATATGGGCCGAGCCCATAAAAAAAAATTGCGGGCTCACTGGCCCTTTGTAAAGATTTAAGCAGGAACGTTAAAATATGAGCTATTTTCAATTATATGGGTTTAATGAGAATAAGTATAAATGTGCGTCAACAGTCGAAACTAGTTTGGCAACATCAATACAGAAATCTAACTTTTACAGTGTAGAGATCAGCATCGGAGAATTATATTGTGTGTAACCCGGGTTTAATGCTTTTTTTTTTTTTTTTTTTTTTTTTCTAAGCAGGCTTGTACCGGCTCGAGATTAGGCTTGCATTGTTTTTCTACATATAGACGAGCCGGGCTGGAACTAGACTTAATTGTTCTCAAGATGTGTAGGACAGACAATATGCAGTGCCGTGCGAAAGGGGGGAGGGCGAAGGATGCGGTCGGCCCGGGCGTGGAAATTTAGGGGGCGCCAAATTTATGCTACCAGCGTAATTTTTGGCCTGTTACAAGAAAAAGTTGGGTCGGAGGGGAGGGGGGCGCCACATTTTGCTTTGCCCCGAGCGCAGTTTTCTCTTCGCACGTCAAATGATTGCGGATTTTTCTACCTTCTCATGCTGTCGCTTCCAGAAATTCTATTCAAAACGATAATTTTCACAGTATTTTCTTAAATTGCTTATCAAAAAATGGATTTACGCCATAGTTTCTGAATAAAAACACCTGCTAATCCTGCTAATATGATCCACAACATAAACATTAGTTAACCCGACCAGCAGCAAAAGAAAAGAAGTCAACCGGACCCAAACCCGACCCACAGCAAAAACTAGAAGTCAACCGGACCCAGACCCGACCCACAGAAAAAACTAGAAGTCAACCGGACCCAGACCCGACCCA